>JAMXBD010003306.1:0-127516 GCA_024138025.1 Combretum micranthum
AAAAAATAATTATATAAATAAATATTATTTATATTTTTTCTGGATTTTTATGAATTTTTTATGAATTTTTATGAATTTTTTACTATTTTTTGCTATTTTTTATTATTTTTCGAAATTAATTATATAATAAAAATATAATAAAATAATGTGGATTAACCTGGACCGTCGGATGAAGCGGACGAGATCTGGAGCGTCGATCTCGCTGACCGATCTGGATCGTCTGATCTTGTTGACTCGATCTGAGCCGTCTGATCGCTTGATGAAATTTGGGCCGTCTGATCGCTTGATTGAATCTGGACCGTCTGATCGCTTGATGAGATCTGGACCGTCTGATCGCTTGATTGAATCTGGGCCG
This sequence comes from Combretum micranthum, assembly GCA_024138025.1. Classification (NCBI taxonomy): domain Eukaryota; kingdom Viridiplantae; phylum Streptophyta; class Magnoliopsida; order Myrtales; family Combretaceae; genus Combretum; species Combretum micranthum. The sequence continues at coordinate 356 of JAMXBD010003306.1, forward strand.
TCTGATTTGCTTGATCAAATCTGAGCCGTTGATCTGCTTGATGAAATATGGGCCGTCTGATCTACTTGATTGAATCTGGGACGTCTGATCTGCTTGATCAAATCTGAGCCGCTGATCTGCTTGATTGAATCTGGGCCGTCTGATCTGCTTGATCAAATCTGGACCGTCTGATCAAAGTTGACCGTTGACCGATGACCGACGACCGTTGACCGATGACCGACCGGGTTGGATTCGGATTTTCGGGTCGGATCTCGGAGCTCTGGCCGGTGAAGAAGACGATGACTCAACTTTTCGGTGCGGAGTCCGGCGGCTCCGGTGGTCTTCGGTGGCTGGAAGCTTGTCGGCCCGACTCCTGCTGCGACAGCGCGTCCTTTGGTGGTGGTGGCGTTCACTCAGAACGGCGGCAAGGGGCGGCTCTGGCGGTGGTTGTACGGCGGCGTTAATGAACAAAATTTAAAAAATTTTTCAGAGAGAAATCCGATCAATTCGAACAAATCTAAGCACACTAAATCATCCAAATCAAGTTTCTAACATTGTTACAACACTCAATTTGGATTAAATCTGATCCAATCAATTCGAATTTGAAAAATTCGAATTCTATACCCTAAATTTAAGAATTTCGAATTGGCTTTGCTATATATGTGTTTTCTTGAAATTGACTTGTGCCTTTTGCTCCTAGGACCTCCTATTTATAGGTTGCAAGCTCAATTTTCAGTTTCGAACAGTTTCAAAAATGAATCGATTTTTGCCCCTTGATTTTTTACGAATTTAATTCGAAAATCCATGATTAAATTGTTTGAAACTGATGAATTGATGATTGTTTTCATATTCCATGTCAGATTCATCCAATCAATTTTTGTAACTCCTCATTCATGTGCAATTGAATGCTTTATAAATTGAATTTTGTAACTTTTGGGTTGTTTTTTGCACTAATCTTTCATATTCTATAACCACTTTGCAATTCCATCATCAATTTTGATAATCAATGTTGTTTTGTCAGTTAAAAACTAATGCAAAGTAAGGCAAAAGTCACATTTGAGGAAAATGAAAAGACAAAAATGATAAAAAGGCAAAAATTTGCCTTTGCTAGGGTTTGAACTTGTATCATTGAGCTTGGATGTGTGTTTGGGTAAATGCATTTAACCAACAGGCCATTTGGCCTGTGCCTTGATTACTTAGCCAACTTCATCAATACTTAAGGCCTTTTTTTTTTAAAAAAAAAAAAAAGAGTTTAATTAAATTTCAAGCTTTAATTAATTGGGCAAACATTGGGTGTCTACATGATGAAACCCTGGTGGATTACCGATTAAGAGTAAAAGCCTATGTAAGGAGTTTCCCTATTAGATAGACTTAGAAATTTCTTACGATAGAATGTTTTACGTACCATTACAACCACACCCTATGCTCCAAAAAGCTACGTTCTTTTCCGAAATAATAGATGTTAGTTTTCCCGATTTTTGAGTTGGAATTCCATAGGACGATTATATATATCTAAGCCACGATGAGCCAGTAGATCATGGACGAGATAAGGATATTTCCAACCAACGTAAAGCCAGTCAAGATTTCAAATGACCTGATGAGAATATCCCGAATCAAGACATCTCGTGTAGAAACTGATCGAGAAAGAAGTGACGGAAGTATCCGATGAGGAGCATGCAGCACAGACGAAGTTGATCAACGGGAGCCAAGCGCATCTAGAAATCAACCCTCCCGAAATGATGGACCAAAGCAACTTGAAGCTGTTCGTAACTAAGATGGCTAAGAACGACTTCTAGACCCAACCAATGCAACTCCCTCACCAAGAAGGAAGATCAAAGAAAGAAGGAAGGATCCATGAGCAATCCCATGTGTCCAACAAGAATTTTGTAACCAGAACGACTTAGGATATAGGATCGATTGTAGTTTAATTTGTTTTCGAAAAAGTGTTTAATATTTGTTGTATTTTGAATTTCTTTTACCTTGATTTCTTTATAAGATTTTATTCCCTTCTATGCTTTTTAATTAAATATTTTGGTTTAAACAAATTTCCTCTCTTGATTTAGTTGATTAAATTTCTCTTATGTGATATTTCCTTCATATGTTTATTTCTTAAAAGTTCCGCAATTTCCGTAACTTAGTATGTAAAAGACTTAATAATCTAGTATTTACGTAAACAATTAAAACAGCCGACCTAGAAGAGGACGACCAGGATGAGGCAGGCATCAAATAACCCGCCTGAAGAAGTTAATCAACCAGAAGTACCCCCTGTGGCTCCTGCCCCAGACCAGCAAGGCAATCTCCAAGCCACTCTGGGTCAATTAACACAGCTTCTTAATGTGTTAGTTCAGCAACAACAAAGGAATGTGCCACCTCCGGCACCAGCACAAGCACCACCCCAGCAAGCACCCCAAGCATCTGTGCATGGACCAGCAGCACCTGATGCTCAATCACATACAGCACCCTGCCGCCTCCGCCACCACCTCGACCATACAGAACTTCACTCCCAGATTTTATCAAAAGTAACCGTTACTTTGACGGAGCTTTTGGGAAACCAGACGAAGCAGAAGATTGGCTCGCACAGATAGAACGATCTTTTGCCGCTTATGAAGTTCCTTATCATCTTCGAATAAGCTATGGTACTATATGTTGAGGTTCAACGCCCGCATCTGGTGGGAGTCCAAGAGTAGGGAATTGCCGCCGCCTATCACCTGGGAGATGTTTCGGAATGAGTTTCTGGAAAATTATTTCCCTGGAAGTTTAAGAGTAAGGTATAGTGCGGATTTCTTGCACATATCCCAGAGAGGAAAGACCATAGAACAATATGAGACGGAATTTAGCCGACTCTGCAGTATGCTCCGGATTCTTATAAGTATAGTGAGGAGCTGAAACGACAAGTGTTCCTGAATGGGTTAGATGAGGACTTAAGGATGCGATTAGAAGAGTTTGACATTCGCACCTTCAGAGAATTGGTTGAAAGAGCAGAATTGTTGAAGGGGCCAAGAAAAGGAAAGCTGGGACTTTGAGAAGAAAGTGCAGGTTTTGGAAGGAGATTTCAACCAGGAACAGCTCCAATTTCCCTTCCAAAGGTTTAAACCAATTAGCACTTTAAGGGAAATTTTAGTGGACAGAAGGATAATTCCAAGATAACAGCAAATTGTTGGAAATGCAAAGGAGCGCATTACCCGAAGAGATGCCCCCTTCTCCAGAACAAGTGTTATTTCTGTGGTGACCCGAGCCATAAGATTCCGGACTGCCCAAAGAAAGCTTCTACGACTTGTTTCGTATGTAAGCAATTGGGACATTTTGCTAACGAGTGTCCCCAAAGGAATCTCCCAGCAAACCGACCTGTTGGATCCTCCGGAGGACTTGCCCCGACAAGGAGTGGGAATGGAAGCGGAAGTCGCTCGGCATCATCTATGCATGGGCTGAGAATTTATAACCTTGAAGGGCAATGGGTCTGCGAGGAGGATGCCGAAGAAGGATTAGAGTTGGCTGCCCTGGACCATGGAGAGGAGTACGACTATAACTTGGTTACAGGTTAGCCTCAACCTTTAAAAATATGTCTGTTTTAATATCTGTTGAGTATAAGTTATGATGTATGTTGGAGCTAATAGATGTTTAGGAAACCTTTTTAAGACAATAAGACTAGTAACACGCGTCTTGAACGCAGGAACCATACAAATAGGGACCTAACCGCTTATACCCTCTTCGATACCGGCGCAACACATTCCTTTATTGCCACTAGTGTAGCCTTGAAGACCGGTTTACCCATCACCACAATCACAACAAGTTTTCGTATAAAAACCCCCACCGGTAGTGTGGTGACTACCAAAGAAGTAATAAGGAATTGCCCCATGAAGATACAAGGCCATGAAGCAACTACCGATCTTATAGTAATAGAAATTAGCAAGTACGAAGTGATTCTCGGAATGAGTTGGTTGTCCATGGTGGAAGCAAAGGTAGATTGTAGAAATAAAAGGGGAATTCATGGAGACAAGATGGAAAGAAAGCTACGTTTTTGGGAGAATCCGCAAAAAGTTTGGAGTTAAGTTCGTTTGAGCTAATTGAAGAAGTTGAAGAAGGAATGGAAAGTTATGTGGGAAGTACGGAGGAGATAAGGAAAGACCCAACATTGACGACATCCCCATCGTTAATGAATTCTCTGATGTTTTTCCAGAAGAATTGCCTGGGTTACCCCCAAAACGAGAAATCGATTTTGAGATCGATTTGATGCCAAAGACAGAACCTATATCCAAGGCACCCTACCGAATGGCACCTGTTGAGCTCAAGGAACTTAAGAAGCAATTACAAGAATTGCTTGACCAAGGATTTATTAGACCAAGTGTCTCGCCTTGGGGAGCTCCGGTATTATTCGTGAAGAAGAAAGATGGATCGATGAGGTTGCATTGACTATCGAGAACTCAATAAGGTCACCATCAAGAATAGGTATCCATTGCCAAGGATTGACGATCTCTTTGACCAACTACAAGGAGCAAGTGTATTCTCACGCATTGATTTGAGATCTGGATACCACCAGCTGAGGATAAAACCAGAGATGTGTCAAAGACCGCTTTTAGAACTCGGTATGGACACTATGAGTTCATGGTCATGCCATTTGGATTAAAATGCACCAGCTGCTTTCATGGACTTGATGAATCGGGTGTATAAACCGCTCTTGGATAAATGCGTGATTGTCTTCATTGATGATATTTTGGTTTATTCTAAAACTCGGGAGCAACACAAAGAACATCTGAGAATGGCATTACAAACCTTAAGGGAGCACAAGTTATATGCCAAATTATCCAAGTGTGACTTTTGGTTGGATCAAATATCTTTTCTAGGACATGTTATCTCAGGGAAAGGAATATCAGTAGATCCCGAAAAGATTAAGGCCGTAATGGAATGGAAACAACCAAGGACGGTGACTGAGATTAGAAGTTTTCTTGGATTAGCTGGCTATTACAGGAAGTTTGTGCAAGATTTCTCAAAAATAGCTAAGCCGCTAACTCAGTTGACCCAGAAGAATGAAAGATTCATTTGGAATGAGAAAGGAACAAAGTTTCCAAGTTAAAGCAACGATTGGTATCTGCTCCAATTTTAACCTTACCCGATCCAGAAAAGCCATATACCGTCCATAGTGATGCGTCAAGAAATGGCTTAGGATGTGTGCTTATGCAAGAAGGGAAGGTGATTGCTTATGCTTCACGGCAGTTGAGGCCGCATGAACAAAATTACCCGACGCATGATCTTGAGTTAGCCGCAGTTGTCTTCGCTCTCAAGCTTTGGAGGCACTATCTATATGGACAGAGATGCGAGATTTATACGGACCATAAGAGCCTCAAGTATATTCACACAAAAGGAATTGAATATGAGGCAAAGGAGATGGTTGGAGTTGATCAAAGACTATGATCTTGGAATAAATTATTGCCCTGGAAGAGTGAATGCGGTAGCAGACGCTTTGAGTCGAAAGAACCATGGAGAAGTTGCAGCCATGCTCACAACTCAAAAAGAACTTATAAAGGAATTCGAGAGATTGAGCATCGAATTTGTGGGGCAAAGTGCGGAAATGGAAATTTCCCATTTGGTAATGGAGCCAACCCTGATCGATAGAATCAAAGAATCTCAACGATATGATGAAGTCATACAAAAGTTGAAAAGTGAGATACAAGGAGGAAGGTATGACGATTTTGAGATAGATGAGGAAGATGTAGTAAGAATGAATGGAAGATTATGTGTACCAAATGATGAGGAGATGAAAAAGGAAATAATGGATGAGGCGCATAACTCGGATATACCATGCACCCCGGTGGTACCAAGATGTACCAAGACCTTAAAAGTCGCTTTTGGTGGAATGGAATGAAAAAGGATGTAGCTGAATTCGTAATGAAGTGTCCCATATGTCAACAAGTAAAGATTGAACACCAAAGGCCAGGAGGACTTTTGAAACCATTGGCCATACCAGAATGGAAATGGGACCAAATTACCATGGATTTCGTATGTGGATTGCCCCGAACATCAGCCGGATATGATGCCATATGGGTAATTGTGGATCGACTTACCAAGTCAGCACACTTCATCCCCATCAACATGACCTACTCAATGGAAAAGTTGGCCCGGCTATATGTAAGGGAGATTGTGAGACTGCATGGAGTTCCAGCAGGGATTGTATCGGATCGAGATCCTCGATTCGTGTCAAAATTGGACAAGCCTTCAGAAATGTATGGGGACCAAGTTACAGTTCAGCACAGCTTATCATCCACAAACTGATGGACAATCAGAGCGAACTATCCAGACTTTGGAAGACATGTTAAGAGCTTGTGTTATGGAATTCAAGGAAGCTGGGAAGTACACCTACCTTTGGTAGAGTTTGCTTACAACAACAGCTATCATTCAACAATCAAGATGCCACCATACGAAGCTTTATACGGAAGAAGGTGTAGATCGCCTCTATTTTGGGATGATGTGGAAAAGTTAACAATTGGACCAGATCTCATCCAAGACGCCTCAGATAAAGTCAGGATTATTCAACAAAGGATGAAAGAGGCCCAAGATAGACAGAAAAGTTGGGCGGATCAAAAACGAAGGATCCTTGAGTTTAACGTTGAGATCATGTGTATCTGAAAGTGAATCCGATAAAGAGTATCATCGTGTACGGCTCGAGGAAAGCTAAGCCCAAGGTATATCGGACCTTTCGAAATCCTCGAACGGGTAGGAGATTTGGCTTATCGCTTGGCATTACCACCAAACCTGTCGGAGTACATAATGTCTTCCATGTCTCAGTGCTAAGAAAGCATATCCCCGACCCTGATCGGATTGTGGAACTTGAACCAGTCAGGCTAAAAGAGAACTTGACTTATGAGGAGCACCCAGTTCAAATTCTGGATCAAAAGGTTCAAAAGCTGAGAAACAAGGAAATCCGATATGTCAAGGTGTTATGGGAATCATTCGCGAGAAGAGGCTACTTGGGAAGCCGAGGATGAATCCGAAAGAAATATCCAAATCTCTTTGAAGAATCAGGTACGAATTTCAAGTTGCAAATTTCAAGTTTTGAGGACAAAACTTTCTTTAAGGGGGTAGGTTGTAAATCCCCGAAATTTTCGATCCAAATAAAGACCTAAACCCTAAACGGAAGTCAAACGGATTCTTAGGTCAAACAAAACCCTAGTTTACCGTAACCGTTTAACTCCGGCATTGCCGTTTTCTCAAGTCATAGAAAACGAAGTTGGAAAAATTAGCTCGAATAGTTCGTAATAACCATAGGTTTTATAAAAGTTTCAGTTTCGCGAAATTCGGATGTCCTTCGAACCCGAACGGACACAGTTCTTGAAAAATGAGTCCGGAAGCCCGGAATAGGAAAAATATTCCGAATACACCGTTAGACTCGTAAAAATATAAGATTTCCAAAAATATCAATTTCGTAATTTTTCGATAGCTAAAAATATCAGATATCGCTTTTATACTCGTATTTTCTTACTACCGGTATTAAATTGTCATGTCTACTTTTACATTACACTATTTTCTACTATTCTACACTATTCATCTATCTCTACTTTTTCTTACAACCTATCTTACAAACCATACACCTATTTCTTACACATTTTCATTTCCAATACAATTCACATCTTTCATTTCTTACTTTTAATTAATCAAAAGACAAAAAAATTAATTTTTCTCTCCCCCATGCAAAATGGCGCCGGCCCCTCTCTCCATCATCCATTATTTGTTTTTCAATTATTTAATTAACACAATTATCTCCCACATTTTCCTATAAATACCCCTTCATACCTTCACTTCTTTCACACTTCTTCTTCTCTAAAGTTACTCTCTCAAAATCTCTCTCAAATTCTCTCAAGAGTTCTTACAAGAAGTCCTCTTAAGTTTAGCTTCTTTAGGTAAGAAATTTCTCAAGAATTCTTCATGTTCATCTACTTAGTATGAGCTTAGTGTGTGTTTTCTAAAACCATGAAGGTTAAGAAAGCAACATTAGATTCATACTTTGTTTTTGTTCATAATATCAATCCTTTATGTTCCTTATATTTCCTTTATGTTCTTTATATTTCCTTTATGTTACTACTATCTAATATATCTATATAATATATATATTATTTAGAGCATATAAGCTCATTGTCTTACAATTTATTTATCTTTCATGCAATTTATTACTTCATTTCAAGTTATTTAATTCAAGTTGATTTTAAGACTAGTCATTCTAGTCTTAGACTTGTCCTCATCAAGTCAAAACAATTCTTTTCTTTTTCGGGACTAGTCTTTTCTTAGTCCCGGGGTACCTTGATAAGCTAAGGTCCCAATACTTGATTTACTTTATTATTTAAGCTTTCAAGTTATTATGTTCCTTTGTATTTCTATAGTTTTGATTCATATTCATGCATGAACATAATGTTTTTGTCTCAACAAAAACAAATGAGAAAATGTTTTCTTGAATTAAAGATTCTTTCTAAAGAAATAAATATGGAAAGGATTTCTAAAAACCATGAACATGCATAGGAATGATTTTCTTACATAAACAAAAGGTTTTATGAAAACTTATCTTTTATCAAGAAGTAGAAATTCTTTTGAAACATTACAAGAAATAAAAATATCATTTTGCTACTTTTGAAATCCAAGTTTAGAAAACAAAACCACACTTTAGGAAATTAAAGTAATTACAAGAGATTTCATTTAGAAATAAAATCTTTATCTTAATGACCAAAAGATCTTTCAAAAGTAAAATAGAATCTCAAATTCAAAGACTTTTAAAACCTTACTTTTAAGTTGAGACAACTTCATTTACTTCATACATTTGTTATGAGTCATTACAAATATATATACCTTTCAAAAGTTTACAAAATAATTGAAATGTTATCTTTTCAAAATGAGCTTTGTTTACAAAAAGGAAAACAAGTGTTTACAAATTCGTGGCAAATCTGATCGCTACCTTTTCGGAACCCAAACGACTTAGTTTTATGGAAATAAGCTTAGAAATGCGTAGATCGTTTCGAGTAGGTAGAAAACGGTATATTATACGCGAAATTCCGAGTTAAAATGAGCAAGTTATGGCCATTTTAAGTTGGAATTTCCCTTATACGATTTTACTACTACGATTTTTAAGAAAAGATTAGAATTTTCAAGAGATAGAAATACTCATTTTGGGTATTCTTCTTGATTAGATAATCACGAGGAGGATTGTTCGTATCCCGAGGATTACTACGATTAAGTGGAATTTCCGAACGACCCATCCAATTCAAGAAAGGTGTCACATGGCCGAGTGAGTTATTCCCGTTATTTTTCATACTCTTGATTGTGCTTGTAAAATTAGTTGCACTAGAATTAAGAAAAATAAAAGAAGTGTATGATAATATGTTGAAAGAATACTAAGTATATCGAAACTCGATTTGTTTGTAATAAAGTTGTATGTACATTAATATCTTGAATGTTTGAAATTGGTTGATCACTTGAAAGAAGTTAAATGTAACTACTAGACTTTAATTAAAGAAATTATTCATGCACTTCATATGTTGAGTCACATTGCATTCGCTACTATACAATTGGTGGGACAAGTGTATAATAGTGGTGGTAGACATAACCGGTATATCATGTAAGTGGCGAGTAGGAGCCGGTAAGAACTACTTAAATTGATGGCTAGTAGGAGCCTGTAATAACTACAAGTTTTTGGTGGCTAGTAGGAGCCTGTAATAACTACAAATTTTTGATGGCGTATAGGAGCCGGTAAGATCTATAAAAGTGTTTTTAAAAGTTGTGGCTGTAATTGGCCTGAATCCCCAACCCCGAATGAAGGGCGTAAATTCATTCAACATATGATTCCCGGAAAGTCATATGTCTTGTATGCTCACGTGGTTGTTGCATTTCATATGTTTGAATAATAAACTTGATTGATAAATTTTATTTGAGTATGAATTTTGGGATTTACTCACTAAGCCATAAGCTTACACCCCTATAGATATTTGTATTCTCAGGAACACCTATTTTTGCCCGGGCCATCCCGTATCCGTATATTTTATGTTGAAGCTTTTGGAGGAAATCTACTCGAAGACTTAGATTAGACTTCCTTTGAAATCTTTAATTTTGGATATTATGAAGTTATCTCGATCCTTGGATTAGCGGGGGTATGCCCCTAAGAATTATGTATCAGACCTTTGGTTATTTATGATATGATATATTTATTTCTGAATTCTTGTATGTTTAACTTTACTTGCTTAAACTATGCTTCCCAAAAGCGTCTCCTATTACCGTGTTAGACGCCTTACATATAATACTAAGGCTTTCGCATGACTAAGGTAGCCATTCTTAAGCCTTGATATTATATATGGCGGACTGCTACGTTTAGGGTATCCTTCAGTACGTGACATAGTAACACCACAAAAATAATAATAATAAGAAGAAGAATGGAAAATATAAGATTGGGCAAGAAATAAATATCAAGTATTGGAAATCTTAACATTATTTCAAGGCTTCTAGACTTAGTCATGAGCAAGTCCAAAAACAAAAAAAAAAAAAAAAAAGAAATAAGAAAATCGTTTTGACTTGATGGGGACAATTCTTAGACTAGAAAGACTAATCTTAATATTGAAGCATGCAATAAATAAATAAATAAATTGCAATCATAATAAATAAAGAATGGTTATGTTAGTAAGCTTATATGCTTTAAGAAATATATATAGATACATAAATAAAGATAATATAATATAGGAGTTAGGTTAGAACAATAATAATAACATGTAATATAATAACAATAGTAAAACAACATAATAATAAAATGTAATTTATTCATGATTAAGAACAAAATATGAACATAGTGTTTCTTCTATAATATTTAAATGTGTGAAAAACATATATCATGGTCATGTTACGTTATATGACATGGTAAGAATATATAGAGAAGGAGTTTACCTAACGTGAAAATAGAGGAGTGGTAGTTAAAGAGAGGTTTTGTAGTATGTGTGTAGAAGAAATAGGGGTAGTAAGGAAAAGTGAAAAGAGGTTTTTGGAGAGAGGATTAATAGGGTGATTTTGGGAGAGTTTTGTTATGATAAATGAGTGTGTGAAAGAAATAGAAGGAGATGTGGTATTTATAAAGTTTTGAGAAGGGTTAATTGTGTGAATCAAATAAAATGAAAAAGAAAAAAATAAATGTGTGTGTGTGTATGGGGATGTGGCTGGCATGAAGAGAGGAGGGAGAGACAGAGGGTGTCTTGATTTTTTTTTATATTTTTGTTAATTAAAAGTAATAAGTTATAAGATATAATTTGATTAAAGATGTATGTGAAAAGTAGAGAGTAGGAAATATGTATGATACAGTGTAAGAATAGGTGTAGAAAAAGTAGAGATAGATGAATAGTGTAGAATAGTACTATAAAAAGTAGATAAGATAAATTAATACCGGTGGTAAAAAAAATAAGCGTAATTAGGCTATATCTAATATTTTTAGATACCAAAAAATTATAAAACTGATATTATTGAAATCCTTGTATTTTTACAAATCTAATAGTACTATTGGAATATTTTTACGTCGAGTGTACCAGGGCATGGTTGTCAAAAACTGATCTTGTTCGGATTCAAAACTCATTAAAAATTAATGAATCTGATATTTTTAAGCTTCCTTATATTATTACGAACTATTTTCCACAATTATTTTATTTCCATTGTTTAGGGTTAAGAGTGTGGGATTGCCAGATCTAAATCTACTAGGTTTTGTTATAGATTTGTTGACTTTAAGGTTTTCAATGACTTCCTGTTTAGGGTTTAAGCATAAACAGTAGCATAAAATCTAGGGGCTTATATGTAAACTAGTGAACAAGCTCATTAGCATATTTATAAACTTTATATTCATGGTATACTATGTAAAAAATATAATCAAAATAACAAAAGCTAATTTCTAATTAATATATGTATATAGATTTAGTGGCTCTTATATATATTTTTTAATTAAAAAAATGGAAAATGAGCTATCTAAATGAGTCAAATTCGAACTTAAATTTTAGTCTCGATAAAAACTCAAAGGCTCAAATTATAAATGAGTTAAGCTTGAGCTTGAAATAAAGCTTAACTCCATCTCAAACTCAACATTTTTAAACAAGCAAAACTTGAGTCTTTAAAATCTTAGCTTGACTCATTCGTAGCCCAATAGAAATTGTGTCTAAAGTTAAATCAAGATACAAATTTAATTTTATGGTACATTTTTTATGTTGTTTTTGTTGCTTATTTTTCAAATTTCTTCAATACTTTGTCTATTTCTTCACAAATTTTCCTCCTCTTTCTTCTTCTTCTTCTTCTTTTTTTTGATTTTAAAATTTCATCATTTTGTCAACTTTTCATTTTTCTTCTAAAGGTAAATATTGTAAATTGTAAACCCCTAGATTTTACGATGATTCTTAAGTTCAAACCTTAGAATCGAAAGTCAACCGGCAACCCTAGTCAACAAAAACCTATGCCAAAACCCTAGAGTTTAGATTCGACAATCCTGCGCTCTCAAACCCTAGACAACGACATTGAGTTAATGGCTTATAATAGTTCGTAATAATATACGAAAGTATAAAAATCAAATTTACTAATTTCTAGTGTCTTTCGAATCCGAAAGGGATCAATTTTTGGAAATTGTGCCTTGGTACACTGGACGGTAAAAATATTCCATCTAATCTAACTCTATATATATTTTAAGTATATATGTGTGTATGTATGTATATATAAATATATATTTAGAGCCTAAATGCTCACTAACTCATAACAAGCTTATTACTATATTTGCTCTTATTATTACTTTTCTTTCCTTTTTTTTCTTTTGGGATTTGGTCCCGGGATACCTTAATGAAGTTAAGGTTCCCAATACTTGACCAGGTTACCTTGATGAAGCTAAGGCTCCCAATACTTGATCATGTTATCTTGTTTATTATTATTATCCTGCTTATTATTATCTTGCTTTTTCTCTTATATTTTCATCATTTTCACATTACATGCTCATATACATGCATCATCATAATGATGTTATCTCAACAACATTTAAAGTTGAATTTTTCTTTAATAAAGGAACTTGAAACCGCAACTTTTTATTATGTAACTAGTCACTAAATAAAAGAGTTGTCATCAATAACTTAGAAAATGGATTTTTGCAACATCTTCTCAAGCTTTGTCAAAGTTTTCTTAAATAACAACAAGAATAATTTTTACCAAGAAAAATAAAGAAAATAAACACTTTCTTTTCATAAAAAAGATAAATCTAAGGCTTAGTAAAAATAATTTATTGGTATACAATTTTTCATAAAAAGCTTAAGACTAAAGTCTTTCCAACTTCATAATAAAAAAAATCAAGGAGAAAACTAGTTTTCAGAATTAAGATAAAATCAACTTACTAATTTATAAACCCACTTAGACAAATAATAATTTTCAAGTTTCTAAAGAAGGAACCTATTTTCAAAGAAATAAAAAGAATATGAGTATGATAAGATAAAAAACAATGGATTTTATCAACAACATAAAAAGATGATTCATTTTTCAAATAAAATTGGTGAAGGAAATTAAAGGACCAAGTTTTAAAAATAAAATTTATTTTTAAAGAAAGTTAATAACTAAAAACATAAGAGGAAAGAGACTTATTTATCAAAACCATTTTAAGGAAAAATCTATAACTCAAAATAGGTTATCAACAACTTAATAAAAAATTTTGAAAACTTCATTTTAATCACTAGAAGAAAAATTTTGTAGAAATTCAAAGTTAAGGAAAATTAACTTGTTTTAGAGAAGAGAGTGGAAAAAAAAAAAGGATATACTCATTCATAATAACCCAATAGTTTATAAAGTTCTTTCAAAATGCTTTAGAAAAAGAATTATTAAAATTCAAGTTTTCAACACATTAAGATAAATTGTTTTACAAAAAATAATCGTTGAGATAACACCATTAGAATCTTACATATAATATGAGTCTATATAAATATTCGAAGGATTTTTCAACTATATACATATCTATATTTTTGCCAAAGAGTTTTTGAATAAAGATAAGTTTGGAAAATTGTTTTTCAAAGGCTGGGATTTTCGTTTTGATTCTGTACCGTGACTTTTAGTACAACAAATGATTTTTATGTAGAAAATAACCTTAGGAATGGATAGATATTATTGAGTTGGTATAAATCGGTATATAATATGCGAAATTCCGAGTTAAAATGAGCAAGTTATGACCATTTTAAGTTGAAATTTCCCTCTATGTGAATTTGAATGAACTTAGTATGTCACGCTCCAGAGGGTACCTTAAACCTGGTAGTCCACCGCACGTAATATTAAAGCTAATGAATGATGACCCTAGTCATGTAGGAGCTTCGGTATCACATGCAAGGCATGCTTTCAAGATAGTAGGAGACTCAAAGGGGTATTAAGTATAAGAAGATAATAAAAGTATGCAAGAACTTATATAGATAAACATGTAATATTCATTAAAATAAAGTCTCTTACAACTTCTTAGGGGAATTCTCCCATTCTACTAGCCTTGATCAACTAAGCTATCTTCAAAAATATACATAAATATAACATAAATCTACTATAGAGATTTTTCTTAGAACTCTACATCCAAAACTAAATGCATATAAACTTCTTCTAAAAACTCCTAATAGCTTTGGCTCATACCTGACAAAAGGGGCTCCTTGGTGCCAACCACAAGCAATCATACTATAACAAAAAGCTATAGGGGTATAAGCAAATATAGCTTAGTGAGATAACTCCCATCTACAAAACATTTCCATAAAACATACAATTATTTAGACAATCATATAAGAATGCATCAATCACATTAGCAAACAAAATACACACGATTAACCGGAAACCATGTGTAGCATGGATTTTACGCCCTCCATGTCGGGAGTTAGGTGGTTACTGGCCATATGATCATCAATATTTGCAGACTTACCGACTCCTACTTGCCTTGTAGACTTTTTGGCTCCTACTTGCCCATGTAGACTTTCCGGCTCCTACTAGCCACCACTACAACTCTCGTTTCCCCACACGAAGATAGTATGAAAAATAAATGTGACTTCACAAATATAATAGCATGAATTGTTGTTTTCAATATAGGGTTATTCAATTATTCGAATTCAGTTAAAGGTGATAAAACAATGTTCATCATACCATTGCAAGAAAAAAGTTATTTATCCATTCCTCTTCGATATCTTAGCTTTCATTCAACAACGATATCAATTAATCATGAATCCAAATCACCAACATTTATTCATTTATCTTTTTCCGTATTCTAATGCGACTACTTACAAGCACAATCAAGGAAATGCAATAGTAAGGACTAATTCACTCCATGATGATGGCTCTAGTCGAAGTAGTCTTCCGGGAAAGTATATCGGTTCCTTCTTCACCAAACAAGATGAAATACCCAAAATGAGTCTTTCATAGAATTTCTACTTTGAAGATTCTAAATCTACTTCAATGTGTGGTAAAATCGGATTTGAAGGAAGTTCCAACTTAAAATGGCCATAACTTGCTCATTTTAACTTGGAATTTGGCATATTATATATCATTCTACCTACTCGAAAAGATCTACCAATTTCTAAAACTATTTTCTTCAAACTAAGTCGTTTGAGCTCCAAAATAGTGGTGATCAGATTCACCACGAATTTCATAAAACTTATTTTCTTCTTTTTTACAAAAACTTCATGGTTGAGACAACTTCATTAAATTTATGTAGTGATATGAGTCAATGAATATATATATATATATATATACACATTTCAAAGGTCTTACAAACTATTATAATATCTATATCTTTCATGGTTGAGACAACTTCATTAAATTTATGTATGTGATATGAGTCAATGAATATATATATATTATATATATATACACATTTCAAAGGTCTTACAAACTATTATAATATCTATATCTTTGATATAAGTTTTTTGGTAAAAGTAAAGTCTTCTAAGGATTTTGGAAAAGTAAAACTTTAGAAAATTTCTTTTTAGCTAAAATATCTGAAGTTATTTTGAATGAATATTTTCTTTTTCTTAATTCCATTTCCTTAGTCCCTTTTTAATTTCAAAAGAATGCTTTCATTTTCTAAATTTCTTATAGCTAGTTTTCTTATAAGTTTTGAAAGTAGTAATAATTCTATATTTATAGAAATAATTCCTTATTTCTTAAGATCATCCTACTTTTATGAAAGGAAATTTCTTGGTGTTTGTCAAACGAGTATGAATGAAAAGTGAAGTTTAGTAAAACTTTTGTTTAACCAAGAATTTCTTTCTATATTATGACTTTGTAAAGTGTATGTATGTATTGTTTAAAAATCCTATTTCTTAAAATTTATAATGAACTCCTCTAGATTTCTAGAAAAAGTTTTAAGATAAATTCCTAATTTTAATAAAAAAAATTACTTCCTTCATAACAACATTTATTTCTAGAGAAAAACTTCTATTTTAAGAAAACTTTTCCTCCTTTATCTTGTTGAGACAAAATCAATATGTTCATGCATGATCATGAATATGAATCATAAAATTATGAAAACATAATAAAGACATAATAATTAATGAAATAAGCTAGTAAATAAATATGTCAAGTATTGGCACCTTAGCTTCATCAAGGTATCCCGAGACTAAAAATAGACTAATCCCAAAAGAAAATAAAATTGTTTTGACTTGATGAGGACAAGTTTAAGACTAGTCTTAAAACACTTGAAAGTAAATAAATTGCAAAGGAAGTAAATAAATATCAATAACAAGGAGCTTATATGCTCTAAAAAATATATATAACTACATAGATATATTTAGTTAGATATATATGAAAGCAACATAAAGGAAAATAGATTCATGAACAAAAACAAAGTATGAACATATTATTGCTTTCTTAATCTCAATGGTTTTAGAAAACACAAACTATGCTCATACTAAGTAAATGAACATATAAAAAGCTAAAACTATTACCTATAAAAGAGTAGAAACTAGAAAAACTTGAAAGAGTTTATGGAGAGATTTTGAGAGAGTAATCTTAGTGTGTGGAAGGAATAAAGGAAATGGAAGGAAGAGATGTTATTAATAGGAAAAAGTAGAGGAAAATTTGTGTTAATTAAATAAATGAAAAGTAAAATAATTTCTGTGTGTATGAGGAGGGCTGGCGCAAATATGAAGGAAAGAGAGAGAGAAAATTTATTTTTTTGTATTTTTGTTAATGAAAAGTAAGATATGAGAGATGTGAAGTTGTATTGGAAATAAAAATTATAAGAAATAGGTGTATAGGTGTAAGAGTAGGTTATAAGAAAAAGTGAAGATAGATAAATAGTGTAGAATAGTAATAAATAGTGTAATGTAAAGTAGACATGACAATTAAAGTACTGGTAATAAGAAAATACACGTATAATTGCAATATCTGATATTTTTAGTTACCGATAAATTATAAAACTAACATTTTTGAAAATCTTATATTCTTACAAGTCAACAGTATATTCAAAATTATTTTTACTAATTCGAGCCTTGGGATATGCTTTTGAACACTGTATCCGATCGGGCTCAAAACGAACCGCAGTTTAACTAATCTCTCACTTACTCACTTAGGGTTATGAACACGGATTGCCGGACTGAAGCGATTACGTCTGACTAGCGTTTTGTTGACTTTAGGATTTCTGATTGACCTTTTAGTTAGAGTTTAAGCTTAATTGATTATAAAACTTTGGGGTTTACAACCTACCCCCCTTAAAGAAATTTTTATCCTCAAAACTTGAAGTTCATACCTGATTCTTCGAACAAACTTGGATACTTTTGGCGTATATCGCTTTCGGCTTTTCAGGTTGCCTCTTCATGTGAGTGATTCCTCCACAGAACCTTCATATACTTGATCTCCTTGTTTCGAAGCTTCTGCACCTTACAGTCAACGATCTGAATCGGGTCCTCTTCATAGGTGAGGTTTTTTCTTAACTGTACTGGTTCCAACTCTGCAATTCTTCTAGGATCTGGCACGTGCTTCCGTAAAACCAACACATGAAATACATTGTGGATTCTAGACAAATTAGGAGGTAAAGCCAGACGATAAGCAAGATCTCCTACTCTTTCAAGCATCTCGAAAGGTCCAATATATTGTGAGCTCAACTTTCTCTATGCTCGGACTCTGTGAATACTCTTGATGAGGTTTACCTTCAAATATACATGCTCTCTAACCTCAAACTCGAGAATACGTCGTTTCATATCCACCCAGCTTTTCTGTCGATCTTGTGCTTCCTTCATCTTATGTTGAATGATTCGTACCTTGTCAGCCGCGTCTTGTACCAAATCAGGTCCAATGCTAAACTTTTCCACATCATCCCAGAACAATGGCGACCTACACCACCTTCCATAGAATGCTTCGTAAGGTGGCATTTGAATTGTGGAGTGGTAGCTGTTGTTGTAGGAAAATTCCACTAATGGTAGGTATGCGTCCCAACTACCCTTAAACTCTATAACACAAGCATGCAACATATCCTGTAGAGTTTGTATTGTTCTTTCCGATTGACCATCTATTTAAGGGTGATATGCAGTGCTAAAGTGTAGCTTCGATCCCAAACATCTTTGTAAGCTTGTCCAAAATTCAGACACGAACCTTGGGTCTCAATCAGAGACTATTCCTATGGGCACTCCATGCAAGCGTACTATCTCTCTCATGTATATTCTTGCCAACTTATCCATGGAATATGTCATGTTGATTGGAAGGAAATAAGTTGTCTTTGTCAATCGATCGATTACAACCCAAATGGCATCATATCCTGCAGATTTTCTTGGTAGTCCACACTCAAAATCCATCGTAATTTGATCCCATTTCCATTCGGGTCTCGGTAAAGGTTTCAAGAGTCCCCCTAGTCTTTAGTGTTCCACTTTCACTTGTTGGCATGTTGGACATTTCATCACGAAATCAGCTACGTCTCTTTTCATACCGTTCCAACAGTAGTGGCTTTTAAGATCCTGATACATCTTAGTTCCTCCTGGGTGCATTGTGTATCCCGAATGGTGTGCTTCACTCATGATTTCCTTCCTTATTTCATCATCATCTGGGACACATAATCTCCCCTTTCATTCTCATAACCTCATCTTCACCTATTGTGTAATCCCTATACTTTCCTTCTTGTACCTCTTCTTTAATCTTTTGAATCGCCTCATCATACCGTTGGGCTTCCTTGATCCTTTCTACTAAGGTAGGTTCCATGACTAGGTTGGCAATTTCTACTTCCACATTTTGCCCTATGAATTCGATACTCATCTTCTCAAATTCCCTTACTAGCTCCTTCTTATCAGTGAGCAAGGTAGCCACTTCTCCATGATTCTTCCTACTTAGGGCATCTGCGATAGCGTTTACTCTTCCTGGGCAATAGTTTATTCCAAGGTTATAATCTTTGATGAGTTCCAACCATCTTCGTTGCTACATATTCAACTCTTTTTACGTAAATAAATACTTGAGACTCTTATGATCGGTATAGATCTTGCACCTTTGCCCATATAGGTAATGTCTCCATAACTTAAGTGCGAACACAACGGCGGCTAGCTCTAGGTCATGGGTGGGGTAATTTTGCTCATGAGGCCTAAGTTGTCGCGAGGCATAAGCAATCACCTTTTCATCTTGCATCAACACACACCCGAGGCTATTTCTAGAGGCATCTCTATGCACCGTATAAGGTTTCTTGTGGTCTGGTGGAACCAAAATTGAGGCCGAGACAAGTCTTTTCTTGAGTTCTTGAAAACCTTGTTCTCTCTTATCAGTCCAAATGAACTTTTCATCCTTCTAAGTCAACTATGTTAGGGGTTGGCTATGGTGGAGAAGTTCTTCACAAACTTCCTATAATATCCAGTCAATTCAAGAAAACTTCTCACTTTAGTGACAGTCTTAGGTTGTCTCCATTCTATTACTGCTTTAATTTTCTTGGGGTCCACTGATATACCTTCTCCAGATATGACAAGTCTTAGGAAAGATATCCTATCTAACTAGAAATCACACTTAGACAGCTTGGCATACAACTTATGCTCACCAAGGTCTATAATGCCATTCTCAAGTGTTCTTCATGTTGTTCTCGTGTCTTGGAGTAGATCAGAATATCGTCTTCATGTTGTTCTCGTGTCTTGGAGTAGATCAGAATATCGTCTATAAAGACTATCACACACTTATCCAACAAAAGTTTGTACACTCGGTTCATGAGATCCATAAAAGCTGCTGGTGCGTTGGTTAAACTGAAGGGCATTACTAGAAACTCGTAATGTCCATAGCGGGTTCGAAAAGCCGTCTTGGGTACATCCACTGGCTTGATCCTTAGATGGTGATATCCTGACCGTAGATCAATTCATGAGAAGAAACTAGCTCCTTGAAGCTGGTCAAAAAGATCATCTATCCTTGGGAGTGGATATTTATTCTTGATAGTGACTTTATTGAGTTCCCGATAGTCAATGCACAGGCGCATAGAACCTTCCTTCCTTTTCACGAACAAAACTGGTGCTCCCCAGGGTGATATACTTGGTCGAATAAAGCCTTGGTCTAGCAAGTCTTGCAACTGAGTCTTCAGCTCCTTTAGCTCAACTGGTGCCATCTGGTAGAGTTTCTTTGACATCGGCTCCGTGTTCACCATTAGGTCAATTTCAAAATTGATTTCCCTCTTAGGTGGTAATCCAAGTAATCCGTTAGGAAATACATCAAGGAATTCCTTAATCACGGGTATAGTTTTCAACTCAGGTTTCTCTTCTTCTATCTCCTCTATGTCCATGTTACTCAGGTTGATCTCTTCATCGTCCATTAATAGCTCAAATGAGTTTAACCTCATCGTGGATCTCCTTTGAATACTATCTCACTTCCATCTTGATTCTTAAACTTCACTTCTTTGTGTCTACAGTCTACAAAAGCTTTAACATATGTCAACCAACTCATTCCTAAGATCACCTCGTATTTGCTCATTTCTAATATTATCAGGTCACACTTAGTGTAGCATCCTTGTATCTCCATGGGACAATCCTCAAGCATTTCCTTAGTTGACATAACGCTTCTGGTGGGGGTCTTAACTTGAAAACTGGTAGCGATAGTGTCTATGGGTAGGCCGGTTTGCTTAGCCAAAGTAGCGGTGATGAAGGAATACGTAGCTTCGGTGTCGAACAAAGCATAGGCGGTTTGACTAGCTACATGCATGTAACCTGCACTCGAATTTTAAACTAATCATGAAACTTGTATACTTAAACTATTTGCTGGAATAGAACCTTATACTTTCTAGGTTAAGAATTGAATGCATGATACTTAAGAACTTGCATCATAAAGGTAAAGGAGTTTTCTGATTCTAACCTGTCACCAGACCAAAGTCGGGGCCACAATCCCCATCCAAGGCTGCTATCTCAACTCCTTCATCATCTGATTCTTCACACACCCACTACCCTTCCAAGTTTTAAATCCTCATTCCATGGACAGCTGCTCCAGAACGGCTTGGGTTGTTTCCTCCATTCCCACTTTTTGTCGATGTAGTTCCTCTAGTTGTACCAAGCGGTCTAGCTGAGGCATTCTTCCTCTACGGGCATTCATTAGCAAAGTGCCCAGTTTGCTTACATGCAAAGCAGATGGTGGAAGCCTTCTTCGGGCAATCATTAATCTTGTGGCTAGGGTCTCCATAGAAATAACATTTGTGTTGGAGCAAGGGGCATCTCTTTAGGTAATGCTCTTCTTTACACTTCCAGGATGATACCTTGACCTCCGATGCTTCCCTGTCGCCACTAGCACTGCCTTTATAGCTGTTGAAGGACTTAAACTTCTTGTTTTGGAAGCTAGGACCATAACTGTCCTGAGTCCTCTTCCTGAACACAAAGGTTCTCTTCTCTGACACTTTACTATTTCTCTTCTTTGCTCCTTCTACAATGCAAGCTCTTTCAACCAGTTCACGGAGGGTCCTTAAATCTAATTCTTCCAATCGCATCCTTAAGTCCTCATCCAGGCCACTCAGAAAGACTTGCCTTTTTAACTCTTCACTGTGTTTAAAGGATTCCGGTGTGTATTAGAGTAAGCGACTAAACTCAGTCTCATATTGTTCGATCATTCTTACTTTTTGGGATATATGAAGGAAGTCTCCACTGTACTGCACTCTCAAACTTCAAGGAAAATAATTCTCTAAGAATTCTCTTCTGAAGGTTGCCTAGGTCACAGGTGGTAGTAACTCTATACTTTTCGATTCCCACCACACTCTTACATTGAATCTCAGCATACAAGTGCCATAGTCCAAGCGGAGGTGATAAGGTACTTCATAAGCCGCAAATGATCTTTTTATTTGTACTAACCAGTCTTCTGCTTCATCAGGTTTTCCAAAGCTCCCATCAAAGTATTGAATACTTTTGATGAACTATGGTAAGGAACTTTGATAAGGTCGAGGTGGTGATGGTGCCGGCAAGGGGGCAGTTTGGGATTCAGTTTCCGGTAGTGTTGGTGCTTCAAGTGCATTAGCAGCTGGTGGTGGCACATTTTGCGCATACTGCATGAGGTTGTTGACCAATCCGGTCAATTGGTTAATAGCTACCCAAACATCGCCTTGTTAATTCGGTGGGGATTGGCTTATTGATTTTGTGGTGCCACTGGTTGGCCTGCTTGTGGGTTTTCCAGCTCAGCTGGAATGTTATTGGATGCATGACGTTTTCGTCTCCTACCTCGTATGTTAATTAATCTTAGTTTTAGACCTATTAAATTGTTGCAAGGGGAAAAGATCAGAAATACCAGAAATTTACATGGGGAATATTTTCAAAGTAATCAAATAAAAAATCATTAAACTAAACATAAGAAACTTTTCATTACTTAAACAAAAGAGGGTGATAACCTTTATATAACCTGAGAAGGTTAGAACTAATCTCAGCAAAAGAAAGTACATAGAAATAGGAAATAACTAAAAACATATTCATTGAAAACAGAACATTCATGTATTACAAGCAAGGATATGCCTATCCTAATCCTAGGAAAAAGGCTATTGGACTCATCGGGGGGTTGCTTAATTCTTTCTCTACTTCCTTCCTCAACCTTTCCTTCTTCATGGTGATGGTAGACGATTCATGCTTCGGCTGATGGAACCTTTGTGCCTTTTGACAAATTGTTGCAGATATTGGCTTACTGTCATTCTCTTTCCTTTGTACCTTGATGTGATTCAGCCTGAGATGGCCATCCATCTTCTTGTGCAAAAATCCTATTTCCTTGGGTGGTGTCATTGGTCGCTTCCTAATCTCCTTGATTTTCTCCTTCTAGTGCTACTACCATGGTAGGGGTTCGAGACTTGCTCCTTAAGAATCCATTTGGTTCATAGATGGTCCTCCAGTGCTGATTGTTTCTTCTTTCTCCTTTAAGTCGAAGATCATCACAGGGTTGTTTCTTGCAATCGTCTCCATGGGGACATCTTGGCTTAACCTTCGAGGAGGTACTGGGCTAGGAATTAAGGGACTATCCTCCCAAAGAGATGCGGACGGAGTTTCCTCATGTTTTGGGTCCTCGTCTAGGTCTTCTTCAGGATCTCCTTCGATTTCTCCATTTCCCACATTCTCTTAGGTGTTTCCCATAATGAAGTCCTCATCCAGGATTACATCCAGTTGCATTCCGATGGAGTTTGGGTGGGTGCTGCATTCCGATGGCATTGGAACGATACGTTTATAGGCAGCATACCAGTAGAAACGTTCTTCTGCATCAACTTTTAGCCAATCACTATGATATGCTAACTCGTCATGTGCATAAATATAGAGGGGTCCTAACTCGTTCCATGTTCGAAACTCTGGGATCTTTCGGGTTTCTTCATTCTTTAAGATAAAGGTCATTTCTTGCAGCATGGTTTTGCTATACATAAAGACCATCATCCTTTCAACTACATAGTTTACTTCTACATCACTCATCTTTGTCTTCTAAGGGCATCAAATCTCAGCTCTTCATGCATATTCCTCTATAGGGAATATTTCAAACCCTTCTTCCAAAGCTTTAACATCTCCCTGGCGATTCGAGGTCTTCTTGCGAGTGCGAATTCTTCGCATAGGACTATCAACCAAAGATGATAGTTCATAAAAGTCTCATATGGGTCCTTAAGGAAGTTTCGAGCATTTTCCATTACTTCCGGGAAGGTTAATTATCCAATAGAACAAAAATATGATCAGATCTTAAACTGAGGTTCTAGCTTCTTATTATCTATCTTAAAGTCTATTTCTACTATCTTTTATCCTAAAACTTGCGCTCTGATACCAACTTAAACTGTCACGCCCCAGAGGGTACCTTAAACATGGCATTCCACTGCATATAATATTAAAGCTAATGAATGACAACCTTAGTCACGCAGGAGCTTCGGTATCACGTGCAAGGCGTGCTTCCAAGATAGTAGGAGACTCAAATGGGTATTAATTTTAAGTAGATAATAAAAGCATGCAAGAACTTATATAGATAAACATGTAATATTCATTAGAATAAAAGTCTCTTACAACTTCTTAGGGGAATTCCCCCGTTCTAATAGCCTTGATCAACTAAGCCATCTTCAAAATATACATAAATATAACATAAGTCTACTATAGAGATTTTTCTTAGAAGTCTACATCCAAGACTAAATACATATAAACTTCTTCTAAAAACTCCTAGTAGCTTTGGCTCATACCTGACAAAAGTGGCTCCATGGTGCCAACCACAAGTAATCATACTATAACAAAAAGCTATAGGGGTATAAGCAAATATAGCTTAGTGAGATAACTCCCATCTACAAAACATTTCCATAAAACACTGATAAACCAAAATTATTCCTATTTTATGCATGCCAAAATGGACTTTTATTGATCATTTTATTGATAAATATTATGAATTTGACACTTTAAAATATTAATTTATGCTTTCAGGCCTTTAAAGGAGTTACTTTATGGAAAGAAGGAAAAACGGGTCAAAAATGCAAAGTTTGGACCAATAAGTAGTTAACACAACAAAGACATGCCGTGTCTTTCAACCATGTCAAGGAAAAGCACAATCAAGGTCTAAATTTTAAGTTTTGAGAAGACACAACAGCGACATGACTTGTCCCAAACAGTGTCAATCTGGAAAATTAGCTTTGCAAGGGACATTTCTGGGACAAGCCGTCTCCCAAGTCGGGTTAGTGAAGAAAAAAGACCACAGCAAAAGACACGACTCTAGGACAAGCCGTGTCCCCAGCCGTGTCAATTTTTACATAGAGGAAAACAGCCAGACATGCTCAAGTGACATGACTTGTCCCCAAACCTGTCGATTTGACAATCCATTAATTTTTAAGAAATGGCTTTTTTATTGAATAGTAACCCTAATTTATTAAAGAAACGTCTATTAAATATTAAAAGGGTGTTACTTTGAAAAGCCAAAAAGACCCGTAACTCCTGTAACTTCCCATTTCCTCTATAATGAGCATTTAATTCCATTTATGTGTTACTTTGAAAAGCCAAAAGACGCGTAACACCCGTAACTCCCATAACTTCCCATTTCCTCCATCAATGAGCATTCAATTCCATTTATGCAAAGATCATTATAAAATAAAGATGGAGGGAAGAATCAAAAGGAGAGAAGAAAAAGAAAAGGAGAGACAAAGACAAGAAAAAAAACACACTTTTATGTATTTTCACAGAAGCATTTGTGCTTGAGTGTATCAATCTATCAAGGACCATCGTTTGTATTGCTAATCTAATTTTAGATCCTTTCTATTTCTCCTTGTTATTGATTTATATTGTTTTATCGATGGAGGAGTAGTTTTATATTGCTTGGGTATTGTGGATCCTTGATTGATTTCATATGATTCATTTGTTCTTAATTTCAAAACGTGTTGATTTTATTGTATTCAATAGCTTATGCCTAAAGAATGAGTCTAATTGGATGGTGCATCCTATTGGA
Source organism: Combretum micranthum (assembly GCA_024138025.1). Taxonomy (NCBI): domain Eukaryota; kingdom Viridiplantae; phylum Streptophyta; class Magnoliopsida; order Myrtales; family Combretaceae; genus Combretum; species Combretum micranthum. The sequence continues at coordinate 26,168 of JAMXBD010003306.1, forward strand.
TTCATGTTTGATTTTTGTTAAAAATAGACCGAGATGTCGATTTAATGAATAGATCTAAAGCTATTGATGAGATTGCTCATAATCACCTAGAGATAGGGATGGTGAAATCTTCTATCACTCGTTTTGAATTCATCAGTTTGGTTTTAAAACGAAAGATTTTTGTTCTTTATGCAAATTTAAGTTGCTAATAGTCAAGAAGACATTCCGGCAGTTTGACTTAGGTTCAGGTGCTTTTGACTTTGAGAGAAGCATTAGCATAATTTAGTGAATCCGATGGTTCAATAATCAATACAACTTTTTGAGAAAATTCTTTAGTCATATGAATAGATCTTAGGTGAAGCATGACCCAAGAAACCTTGTGAATTGATTTATCCTTTTATATGCTTGCTGTGAAATTTGTGAATATTAGACTTAGTTTAGTTTCTATGTATATAAAACAAAATCTGATTTTTTCAGCTTGATAATAGGAAAAGAGTGAGTAGAAGTACTCATCAACGTTCCCTAGGAATATGACTTTGATCATTTCTCTCTGCTACATCTGATGAGTGTGCTTGCCTTGTAAGACCATGGTTGAAAAGAAAACGATTTAGAAAATTTATAAATTTAAAACTTGGTCTTTTGAATCTATCAAGTTTTTGGCGACGTTGATTTATAAATTTAAAACTTGATTTTTTTTTCTTTTTCTTTTTAGACTCATGATCATATCATTTTCTGTTATTTATTGATGGCTAAGTGTTGTTCTTAATTGTAGAATGGAAATTTCGGGAGGAAACAAAGTAGAAAATCCCAGTCTAGATGCACTTTGCTTTGACTTGTTCTCACAGTTGCTCAATTTTGCTGAAAGTATGACTATCTTGCAGCTGAATGTTGGTACTTAACAGGGAAGTTCATTTTCTTTTCCTTTCCTCACTTTTGCATATATTTTGACATTGGGGACAATGTCCTAATTAAGTGTGGGGGAGGGATGTTCTTGAAAGGAATAATTGGTTTTGACTTGTTCTCACAGCTGCTCAATTTTGCTAAAAATATGACTATCTTGTAGCTGAATGTTGGTACTTAACAGGGAAGTTCATTTTCTTTTCCTTTCCTCACTTTTGCATATATTTTGACATTGGGGACAATGTCCTAATTAAGTGTGGGGGAGGGATATTCTTGAAAGGAATAATTGGTTTTTCTATGCTTTCCATGATCACATTATTTTGAGCTTGATTTTGAAATTTATCAAAATTCCCCATTTACAATTAGCAAATGCGCTTTAATTGAATAAATCTTGAAAATATACTCTGTTGTTTATTAGCATTCATATTAAAATAAAAGCGACTTATAGTACCTTACTCATCTATTTTGTGATTAGTATACTTAGATGAAATTATAGGATGAAATCTAGATGGGGTAAACTTACTTGCTATTTAGCAATGGAATCTAGAGTCTAGAAATTGAGTGAAGTCCTTAGTTGAAATTTAAACGATTATATTTTTAAGCCTGTTAGCTTATATATTCTTCATTCAAACATTTTGAGAGCTCCTTTAAATTTTTATAAAAGGAATATGTGAAATCAATCACTTAGTGATTCTTTTTTAAAATCAATTAATTAAAAGTTTAGTTGATATGGGCGAGCTTTGGTCCCTCAGAAGAGTGAAGTCTGACCCCGCTATTGACTATAAAAGCTTCTTATAATAATAATAAATAAAAAAATCATAGCCTTTACTCCGCTAACTCAGGTAAGTGAGTTAAGAGTATTAAATTTGAAAGTTAGAGTGATTGAGAGTTTGTTAGGGTCCCTTTAAAACCTAGTTGTCACGCCCTATAGGGGTATACTAAACGTAACAGTCCGCCACATACTATATGAGACTCTCGAATTTCCATCCGAGCCCTTCGGGAGTCTTACATAGATGTAGAGCGTCTCTTTACGACAATAGAATACTCTGTTCAATGGAGTTAAGAAGTTTAATGTGGCATTCATTAGCCATAGATAATAAACCAAAACGCATACATAAATTACAAAGTCTAAGGGGCATTCCCCCGCAAAATAATATTAAGTCCTTTACAGTCATCCAGAGTCTTTAGGTTTCCAACAGAAGTTTAAACAAAATCGAAATAAACTTCTAAGGGAAACTCCTAGCTCCGGTATCTGAGCTGTAGCCTGCCTGGGCCTAAGCCAAATGAATTCGTGCTGCAATAAGTAAAAACTATAGGGGCATAAGCTAACTAGCTTAGTGAGTGAAAACTTCCATATCACAATTAAGACAATTCATTCAAGCAAGTGATTATTCAATCAAGTGAAATGCATTGCACAAGTGGATTTAACAAACATATGACCAGCCGGAAATCATATGTGGATGGACTTGCGCCCTTCATCCTAGGTTAGCAGATTAACGAATCCTGCGGTACGACGCCATTTAAGCTCACGATCAACTGAACAATATTTCGTTTTATAGATCACGATTAACTAACAATTTCGTTTTATGGATCACGAAAAACCAACAAATGTTAATGCTCCATCCCCATCCCCATCCCCATCGTGATATGAATGAGTTCAGTTATAATTGAAGTCCAATAATCAATTAATCAAATTCTTTTAGGTGGTCAAGCAATATTCGCAGACATTCAATTCTAGCTCATCTCTATACAAGCAATAGCTTATCACCCGGTTTTGATATTCTTTAAGTTCAACTTCACATATCAACAGCAGACAAATATAATTCCCAACTATCCCTATCATGCATATACATTTGTTTTATCTTTGCTTAACAACTAGTGCAACTATCTTATAATCACAAACAATAATTGAAAACGGAAGAGATACTCACTCGGCCATGGTACGCCGGTCTTTTAATAATAGTAGTCAGGTGGTAGGGTATCGTCGTGCTTGGGATCACCTACCAAATAAGAATAACCTAATAAGAATCTCATCACTTAACTAATTCAAACTATACATCTAGACTAAACAAAATCGTGATTCTCGCTATTTGCGGAAGTTCCAACTTAAAACGGCCATAACTTGATCATTTTAACTCGGAATTTCGCAAATTATATATCGATCTCTATCTACTGTGAAAGATCTATCTATTTCTAATATTATTTTCAAGTTTTGAAAACCTTAAGGTCACGGAACAGAGGGATCAGATCTGTTCTGTAACTTTTCCATTTCCAAAAAATTGTTTTGCATTTGGTAAAATGTGTCTAGTTGATGATTCATGTATAGATGGAATATGAATGAATTCCTTGTATGGATGTCATGTAATGAGCTCAATATATGCATGATCTTGATGATTTTTGATAATGAACTTTTAAGAACTCCTAATTATTACAAAACTCTACAATAGCCATTTCTTAAAAATCCATTTTTCCAATTTTGCATCTCCTAGTGTTTTAGGATTTTATTCTTAAAATTTACTTGTTATCTAAATAAAAATGAGTCCTTAACATCTATACTACCCAAGACCTTCATTTCTACATAGAAATTCACATTTTTCACCTTGCAAACATGTTTTTAAACAAGCTTTTCACAAAAATCCGAATTTTGGAAAATCTCATTTCTTGCATATTTCCTATGAGAAAACTTGTCTATTGCATCAAAATTTAAAGCTTTACCATATCTATTGTCTAAGGACTTCATTTAACACATGAAACTTGCAATTTGAGCTCAAATACTAGGTGATTACATATGCATCATCTCAAATTACGAATTTGACAATTTGATCACTAACTCAAAATTTTCTATTTTAATTCCATTACTTGTTTTACACATTACTCATGCCTAAACTCATTTTAACTTGTAAAAAGCATTCCTTAGAGATACCTATTACATATACCTTTCATTTTTCATGAAAAATATGACTTTCAAAGTGGTTTTAAGGGTTTTTAAAATAGGTTTCAAAAACCATCCGAATTTTCTACTAGACATTTCTAACAAGGTCTTTTCTTTTTCAAGTTCCTTGTCCTATATCCATAAAGATCTATCATCTAACACATCTATATACATGCAAGGCTAATCTTTTATGATCATAAATGCATGCAAGCTCAAAATAACCACATGAACATAAATGTCAATGAAAGTATGAGTGTCTAAACACTAGATCAACCACTTATAGTGCATGAATCATGAGTTGAATGACATGAACATAAAATTTTCATGCAAGATCTCTACTTTACATGCATGAACATAATATTATTTCAACAAAACTCCTTTAAACACAAGATCTACTTCTTGTGATGGCTTGATATTCTTGTATTAGTGTTTTCTTGTCCCTAGCATATGCTCATTGGGATTTAAAGTGGAAAACACACAAGAAAAGTCTTGCCATTACAAGATTTAGTAATAACAAAGCTTGAAATCATCATACCAATGGAGATTTGAAGAAGAATAGAAGATGAAATAAACTTGTGAAGGTGTGTGTGTGTGTGTGTGTGTGTCACGGCACACTAAGGAGAGAAAGAGAGAGTTTTTCTTCTTTTGTAAATTTTGAAAGAGTGAAAAATGAGAAGAGAGAGAGAAAGTAAGCTTATATATTGAATGGATTAGGGTTTTAATTGAATAAAAGAAGTAAAAATAAAACAAAATAGAGGGAAATGGGGAGGGGGTGCGCCGGCCATGTGTGTTGGAGAAAGGGAGGGATTTGAATTTTTGATAAAATTTGTAATTTAAGTAATAAAATGTAATAAATGTAATAATTAATTAGGAAACAAAATTTCTTAGAAAAGAAAATTATAATGAGTAATTGTAAGGATATAAGAGTAGGGTATGGGTAGTGTATAGTGTAGGTTGTACTTGTGAATAGTAGAGAAGACATCTACTTTACCGGTTGTAGAGAAAATACAGGAAAAAGGCTATAACCGTAATTTTTATAGCCCGAAAAATTACAAAATTTATATTTTTGAAATCCTTATAAAATTTCGGTTCTAATGCATATTCCAGAATATTTTTCTGAGTTTTTAGTCTCAGGGCACTTTTTTCCGTAATTGAGCTCGGAAAGGCCCGGAATTGAAAATTTTCCGAATTTAAAACTTTCTAAGGTTTAAAATATACTTTAAAACACTAATTCATATTCATTTACTTTATAAAACTTCTTTTATTATGAAACCGAAGGAAAGCCGGATTTAGGGTTTCTAAGCTTCTCTCACTAAACTTGAACGGGATTGGATTAGGGTTTTGCTTTTCGATCCCCAGAGTTTACTTGACTACTAAGAATACCGGGGTTTACACTAGTCACTTGGGTGATGAGCCCGGGATGTGCCAACTCAAGGATCTCACTATAACAAGAAGATGAATAGGCAAATAGAGCTGAAAAGATGCGGGCTCTACCCCGTCCAGAGGAAATCCCTCTGAAGGCTATGAAAAGAATTCTTGCTCATAATAATAATAATTTCAAAAAGAAAAAAATCTAGGGGAATGATGGATACCAAATACTTTCATTCTAGGTTGCTGAGTTTAAAGAAATGGTTGAAGGCTTATATACCTATTAATTGATGGTGAAATGTAACCGGGTTTATTTCACTATTGATTGACTTTGGTTCTATTTTATGACTTTGGAAACCGTTATTAAATGGTAAGGGTAAAGTTTGACTTACCTGGATTAGCCTTAGAATTTTGATTAAGATATGCTAATTACATTTACATAATCGATTTGAGTAGTAGGTACAAAAGCAAGTCGCTATGATCCAAAAATGAATGCTATGTGAGTTTTAACTTGTGGAAATTTTTGAGTATATTTGATGATAGATTTTTATTGTCCTTTATTGTTTGCTTGAAGACAAGAAAAAACTCAAGTGTGGGGGAATTTGATAAACCAAAATTATTCCTATTTTATGAATGCCAAAATGGACTTTTATTGATCATTTTATTGATAAATATTAAGAATATGACACTTCAAAATATTAATTTATGCTTTCAGGCCTTTAAAGGAGTTATTTTATGGAAAGAAGGAAAAACGGGTCAAAAATGCAAAGTTTGGACCAAAAAGTGGTTAACACAACAAAGACATGCCATGTCTTTCAACCATGTCAAGGAAAAGTACAATCAAGGTCTAAATCTTAAGTTTTGAGAAGACACAACAGCAACATGACTTGCTGTCACGCCCCGGAGGGTACCCTAAACGTGGCAATCCGCCGCATATAATATTAAAGCTAATGAATGACAACCTTAGTCATGCAGGAGCTTCGATATCACATGCAAGGCGTGCTTCCAAGATAATAGGAGACACACAGGGGTATCATATTTAAGTAGATAATAAAAGCAAGCAAGAACTTTATATAAATAAACATAAGATCTTCATAATAATATCCTTACATCAACTTAGGGGCATTCCCCCGCTTTAGAAGTCTTTCAACAAAATAATAGCTACTATAACACAAGCCTACTATAGAGATTTTCCTAGAAGCCTATGTTCAAAACTTAAATACATATAGCTTCTCCTAAAAACTCCTAGTAGCTTAAACTCGTACTTGGCATACGGGGCTCCTTGGGGCCAACCAAAAGTAATCGTACTGTAATAAAAAGCTATAAGAGTATAAGCAAATATTGCTTAGTGAGATAATTCCATCTACAAGACATTTCCATATATCAAACAAGTGTTTAATCAAGCATATGAGAATGCACCAATCATATGAACAAACAAAATACACATGATTAACCAAAAATCAAGTGTAAAATGGATTTTATGCCCTCCATGTCGAGGGTTGGGAGGTTACAGGCCCATACGACCATCAATATTTGCAGATTTACCGGCTCCTGCTCGCCCTGTAGACTTTCTGGCTCCTACTAGCCCATATAGACTTCCGGCTCCTACCAGCCACCGCTACCATTTCCTCGCTTCCCCACAGGAAGAATAGTAGTGAAACAAATGTGACTCACAAATATGATATGTATGAATTGATTTCAATATATATTTAACCAAATAATGTTTAGTTCAAGTTGAAGGCGATCAACACAATTTTCATCATATCAATACAAAAATCACAACTTATTTATCAAACCTTCTTTCGATATTCTTAACTTATATTCAACCAATCATAATTCCAAGTCACACAACAATTATTCATTTTATCTTTTTCTTAATTGCTAGTGCTACTACTTACAAGCACAAAACAAGGAAATGTAACGTAGTAAAGGATTAACTCACTCCATGTCAGTAGATCCTAATCGAAGTAATCTTTCGGGAAAGTGATCTTGGGTCCTTCTCCACCTAAACAAGATGAAATACCTAAAATGAGTCTTTCATGAAATCTCTATTCTTGAAGATTCTAAACTTTTCTTAAAATCGCGGTAAAATCATATAAAAGGAAATTCCAACTTAAAATGGCCATAACTTGCTCATTTTAACTCGGAATTTCGCATATAATATACCGTTTTCTATCTATTCGAAAAGATCTATCTATTTCTAAACTTATTTTCATCAAAATAAGTCATTTGAGTTTCGAAAAAGTAGTGGACAGATTCACCACGAATTTTTATAAACTTGTTTTCCTTCTTTTATCTAAAGCTCATTTTGAAGATAGGTAATATAATAGCTTGTAAAAACTTTTGAAATGTATATTCATATATTTATTAACTCATAATAGATATATGAAGTTAATGAAGTTGTCTCAAATTATGAAAAAGTAAAGTCTTTAAAGATTTTGAAACTTGAGAACTTTTGAAATATTCATTTTGCTTTGAAAATATCTTAAGTTATTTATAATGAGTATTTCTTTTCTTTTCCTAATTTTTTTTTTCGTAATCTGATTTTTATTTTCTAAGCTTAGCTTCCAACACTTTTTGAAAGTAATAGCACTTCTATATTTAGAGAAATAATTTCTTGATTTCTTGTGATCATTTTAATAAAAAGAATTTCTATCATTTGAAGAAAAATAAAGTTGTTGTAAGATCTTTGTTTACTTCAAAAAGTCTTTTCTTTGTCATGTATGTTTATAAAATTTCTTATGAACTCCTCTAAGTTCGTTTAAGATGACTTCTTAGTTTTTAGAAAAGTTTACTTCCTACTTTTATTTCTAGAAAAAAAAAAAAAAACATTTCCTCATTTTATTTTATTGAGACAAAACTATTGTGTTCATGCATGAATATGAATCATAAAGTTACGAAAACATAAAGAAACATAATAACTTGAAAGAATAAGCTAATAAGAAAATAAATCAAGTATTGGAACCTTAGCTTCATCAAGGTATCTTGGGACTAAGAAAAGACTAGTCCCAAAAAGAAAAAAAAATGTTTTGACTTGATGCAAGTCTAAGACTAGAAAGACTAGTCTTAAAAATAACATGAAAGTAAATAAATTGCAAAACAATGAGCTTATATGCTCTAAATAATACATATAACTATATAGATATATTAGATAGTTGTTGGTTTCTCTCAAATGATGATTTTGATGATAACAAAAAAGAGTAAATAATTACTAACATATTTATTAAGTGTGCAAGGTTTAATATAATCAAAGTGGTTTACAATAACTTAAGAGAATGATTTCAAAAGAGACTCCATGCAAAGAATACTTTAGAAAGTGTTTGGAGAAGATTTCAAGAACAAATGAGCTGTCAGAAGGTTAATCAGAAGGTTCTCCGCTGGCTTTTTAAACTATCAGAAGGTTCGTCAGAAGGTTCATCAGAAGGTACATCAGAAGGTGAATTGCAACAAAAAAAAATGACGAGTTTCAGCTCCAGATTCGAATTTTCTTTTTAGATTTAATATGTTGAAGACCCAGCTCCAAAGATTGAGTATATTTGGGTAATATACTCAATGTGTTCTACAAAGTTGGTTCAATATCCATGGGATTCGAATTTCATCGGATTAAAGTTCATTTTTTGAGAAAATTCTGTTTTAACATCAAGGAAAAAGAACGTGACTTATAAGGATCAATTTTCAATAGTTTATTCAAGTTTTAGTTGGAAATATGGAAAACATGATCCAAATATGCAAGGAACTTGTCTGATGATTATTTATCCATATAAGGAAGTCGAAATTTATGGAAAATACGATATTTTTGTTGCATGAACAGTACCAGACGAAGGAACAAGTCAACAACGGTGATTTCAAATTCGAATTTCAAGTTCAAGATAATTATACAAGTTGTTGGAGATTTAAACTTATCCATTGGAGCACGAATTTCGAGATTACAACAACAAGATCTCAAGTTATTCAAAATTTGTAGATTTTGAAGAAAGAGAAAAGCTAATATTACGCACAAAATAAGGAGCAAAGTTTATCCAATTGATTTCCTAGTCGTTGGAAGATACAAGGATAAGTATACTCACCCAAGACAGAAAAAAGGAAGCACAATCACATGAAAAAGAGGAGAAAACAAAGAGCCACGAATTTCTTTGAATTTAAACAAATTTACTGTCATATTCTATTTACTATTACTTGAGCGAATACATTTGAGGAAACATAATTCTTTATTCCTTTGATTTGTTGTTACACATTTAATGTGAGCTGAGAGTTACAAGTAGGCTTAGTTGATTGATTGTTTGTGAGAATTAAGCTAAGTGAATTGTAGCCAAAAGTTTGGCAAATACTTCTTGTCACTTCATTGATTTGATTGGATAGTAGAACACAACCGGTGAGGAATACCGGGACCCTGGCTTGGAGCTGGAAGAGAGGATTGACGCTCGAGGCGGAACCTCTATATATCGCTTTGCACTCTCTACTCCTTATCTATCTTTAATTTCGTGATTTATTATTGATATTGTATATGTGTGATATATGCTCAGAAGGTTAATCAGAGAGTAAATCATTCATATTTTTCTTACTCAGAGAGTTAAGCAGAAGGTTTCTAAGTGTGAAAGTCTTGAATCACTTTTGATCCGAATTTTTGCTTAAAGCTTTTATTTGTTAAGTTTATTATCTTAAGAAAGTTTTAAAGCCATTTTAGTTGAATAACCAAGTGGTGTGAAATTTATTCAAAATTTTGGAAAGTAAATTTTATAACCAATTCACCCCCCCTCTTGGTTATCTTTTCGGGACCAACAATAGTTATAAACATAAAAGCAACATAAAGGAATTTGATGATGAGCAAAAACAAAGTATGAACCTATTGTTGCTTTCTTTAACCTTTATGGTTTAGAAAACACACACTAAGCTCATACTAAGTAGATGAATATAAAGAAAACTTGAAGAAAATTTACCTAAAGGAACTAAACTAGAGAGAACTTCTTGAGAGGAAATTCTTGTTGAAATTTGAGAGAGTAACTTTAGTAGAAGAAATGTGTGAAAGAAATAAAAGTAAGAGGGGGTATTTATAGGAAAATGTGGGAGATAATTTGTGTTAATTAAATAAATGAAAAATAAAACAAATTGGGAAGAAAGAGGGAGGGGTCGGCACTACTTTAGTGAAGAGAGGGAGAGAAAATTTATTTTTTTGTATTTTTGTTAATTAAAAGTAAAATATGAAAGATGTGAAGTTGTATTGGAAATGAAAATGTGTAAGAAATAGAGGTATGGGTTGTAAGAGTAGGTTGTAAGAAAAAATTAGAGATAGATAAAAGGTGTAGAATAGTAGTAAATAGAGTAATATAAAGTAGACATGACAATTTAAGTACCGGTGTAAGAAAATAAGCGTATAAATGCGACATCTGATATTTTTAGCTACCAAAAAATTATGAAATTGATATTTTTGAAAATCTTATATTTTTACGAGTCTAACGATATATTCGGAATATTTTTACTATTCCGAGCTCTGGGATACGTTTTTCAAGAACTGTGTCTGATCGAGTTTGAAACGAGTCGCGGTTTTACTAAATTGATCCTTTTAAGCTTCCGTGGATAATTTCGAACTATTCTACTCACTAAACTCTTCCTTACTCTCTTAGGGTTTCTTAAACATGAATGCCGGACTTAAGCGGTTACGGTAAACTAGGGTTTTGTTGACTTTAGAAATTCAGTTGACTTCTAATTAGGGTTTAAGCTTTAATTTGAATTCAAAACTTTGGGGGTGTACACTTGTCCCAAACCGTGTCAATCTGGAAATTTAACTTTGCAAGGGACATTTCTGGGACAAGCCGCGTCCCAAGCCATGTCAAAGAAGAAAAAAGACCACAGCAAAAGACACGACTCTAGGACAAGCCATGTCCCCAGCTGTGTCAATTTTTACATAGAGGAAAACAACCAGACATGCTCAAGTGACATGACTTGTCCATAAACCTATCGATTTGACAGTCCATTAATTTTTAAGAAACGATTTTTTTATTGAATAGTAACCCTCTATTTATTAAAGAAACGTCTATTAAATATTAAAGGGGTGTTACTTTGAAAAGCCAAAAAGACCCATAACTCCCGTAACTTCCCATTTCCTCTATAATGAGTATTTAATTCCATTTATGTGTTACTTTGAAAAGCCAAAAGACCCGTAACACCCGTAACTCCCATAACTTCCCATTTCCTCCATCAATGAGCATTTAATTCCATTTATGCAAATATCATTATAAAATAAAGATGGAGGGAAGAATCAAAATGGGAGAAGAACAAGAAAAGGAGAGACAAAGATAAGAAAAAAACACACTTTTATGTATTTTCACATAAGCATTTGTGGCTGAGTGTATCAATCTATCAAGGAACATCGTTTGTATTGCTAATCTAATTGTAGATCCTTTCTATTTCTCCTTGTTATTGATTTATATTGTTTTATCTATGGAGGAGTAGTTTTATATTGCTTGGGTATTGTGGATCCTTGATTGATTTCATGTGATTCATTTGTTCTTAATTTCAAAACGTGTTGATTTTATTGTATTCAATAGCTTATGCCTAAAGAATGAGTCTAATTGGATGGTGCATCCTATTGGATTCATGTTTGATTTTTGTTAAAAATAGACCGAGATGTCGATTTAATGAATAGATTTAAAGCTATTGATGAGATTGCTCATAATCACCTAGAGATAGGGATGGTGAAATCTTCTATCACTCATTTTGAATTCATCAGTTTGGTTTTAAAACGAAAGATTTTTGTTCTTTATGCAAATTTAAGTTGCTAATAGTCAAGAAGACATTCCGGCAGTTTGACTTAGGTTCAGGTGCTTTTGACTTTGAGAGAAGCATTAGCATAATTTAGTGAATCCGATGGTTCAATAATCAATACAACTTTTTGAGAAAATTCTTTAGTCATATGAATAGATCTTAGGTGAAGCATGACCCAAGCAACCTTGTGAATTGATTTATCCTTTTGTATGCTTGCTATGAAATTTGTGAATATTAGACTTAGTTTAGTTTCTATGTATATAAAACCAAATCTGATTTTTTCGGCTTGATAATAGGAAAAGAGTGAGTAGGAGTACTCATCAACGTTCCCTAAGAATATGACCTAGATCATTTCTCTATGCTACATCTGATGGGTGCGCTTGCCCTGTAAGACCATAGTTGAAAAGAAAACGATTTAGAAAATTTATAAATTTAAAACTTGGTCTTTTGAATCTATCAAACACACAAGTATTTAGACAATCATATGAGAATGCATCAATCACATGAGCAAACAAAATACACATGATTAATCGAAAACCATGTGTAGCATGGATTTTATGCCCTCCATGTCAGGGGTTGGGTGGTTACCGGCCCATACGACTATCAATATTTGTAGACTTACCGGCTCCTACTTACCCTGTAGACTTTTTGGCTCCTACTTGCCTATGTAGACTTTCCGGCTCCTACTAGCCACCACTACAACTCCTCGTTTCCCCACACGAAGAATATTAGCAAAAAATAAATGTGACTCACAAATATGATATGCATGAATTGTTTTCAATATAAGGTTATTCAATTATCATCAAATTCAAGTTAAAGGTGATCAAAACAATGTTCATCATACCATTGCAAGAAAACATAAGTTATTCATCCATTCCTCTTTCCATATACTTAGCTTTCATTCAACAACGATATCAATCAATCATGAATCCAAATCACCAACATTTATTCATTTATCTTTTTCCTTATTCTCTAAAGCTACTACTTAGAAGCACAATCAAGGAAATGTAATTAGTAAGGGATTAACTCACTCCATGATGATCGCTCCTAGTCAAAGTAATCTTTTGGGAAAGCGATATCGGTTCTTTCTTCACCTAAACAAGATGAAATACCCAAAATGAGTCTTTCATAGAATTTCTACTTTGAAGATTCTAAATCTATCTTCAATGTGCGGTAAAATCAGATTTGAAGGAAGTTTCAACTTAAAATAGCTTGGAATTTCGCATATTATATATCATTTTCTACCTACTCAAAAAGATATATCTATTTTTAGAACTATTTTCATCAAATTATGTCGTTTGAGCTCTGAAATAGTGGTGATCAAATTCACCACGAATTTCACAAAACTTATTTTCTTTTTTTTACAAAAACTTATATAATAGAGATAGATATTATAATAGTTTGTAAGACCTTTGAAATGTATATATATATATATATATATATATATTCATTGAATCATATAAAATGCATCAATTTAATGAAGTTGTCTCAACCATGAATTTTTTTTGTAAAAGTAAAGTCTTCTAAGGTTTTTGGAAAAGTAAAACTTTGAAAATTTCTTTTTAGCTAAAATATCTCAAGTTATTTTAAATGAATATTTTCTTTTCCTTAATTTTATTTCCTTAGTCCCTTCTTAAATTTCAAAAGAATAATTTTCATTTTCTAAATTTCTTATAGCTTAGTTTCTTATACTTTTTAAAGTAGTAATAATTCTATATTTATAGAAATGATTTCTTTATTTCTTAAGATCATTCTACTTTTATGAAAGGAAATTTCTTGGTGTTTGTCAAACTAGTATGGATGAAAAGTGAAGTTTAGTAAAACTTTTGTTTAATCAAGAATTTCTTTCCATTTTATGACTTTGTAAAGTGTATGTATGTATTGTTTAAAAATTCTTATGTTCTTAAAATTTATAATGAACTCCTCTAGATTTCTAGAAAAAGTTTGTTAAGATAAATTTCTAAGTTTTTATAAAAAAAATTACTTTCTTCATAACAACATTTATTTCTAGAGAAGAACTTCTATTTTAAGAAAACTTTTCCTCTTTTATGTTGTTAAGATAAAATCAATATGTTCATGCATGATCATGAATATGAATCATAAAATTATGAAAACATAAGAAAGACATAATAATTAACAAAACAAGCTAGTAAACAAATATGTCAAGTATTGGAACCTTAGCTTCATCAAGGTATCTCAGGACTGAGAATAGACTAGTCCCAAAAGAATAAGAAAATTGTTTTGACTTGATGATGACAAGTCTAAAACTAGAGAGACTAGTCTTAAAACACTTAAAAGTAAATAAATTGCAAGGTAAATAAATAAATTGCAAAGGAAGTAAATAAATTATAATAACAAGGAGCTTATATGCTCTAAAAGATATATATAACTACATAGATACATTTAGTTAGATATATATGAAAGCAACATAAAGGAAAATAGATTCATGAACAAAAAAAAAGTATGAACATATTGTTGCTTTCTTAACCTTCATAGTTTTAGAAAACAGATACTATGCTCATACTAAGTAAATGAACATATAAAAAGCTAAAACTATTACCTATAGAAGAAGTAGAAACTAGAGAAAACTTGAGAGAGTTTATGGAGAGATTTTGAGAGAGTAATTTTAGTGTATGAAAGGTGTGAAGGAAATGGAAGGAAGATTTGTGTTGATTAAATAATGAAAAATAAAATAATTTATGTGTGTATGAGGGAGGGCTAGCGCAAATATGAAGGAAAGAGAGAGAGGAAATTTATTTTTTTGTATTTTTGCTAATGAAAAGTAAGATATGAGATATGTGAAGTTGTATTGGAAATGAAAATTGTAAGAAATAGTTGTATGGGTGTAAGAGTATATTGTAAGAAAAAGTAGAGATAGATAAATAGTGTAGAATAGTAATAAATAGTGTAATGTAAAGTAGACATGACAATTAAAGTACCAGTAGTAAGAAAATACACGTATAAGTGCGATGTCTGATATTTTTAGTTACCGAAAAATTATAAAACTGATATTTTTGAAAATCTTATATTCTTACTAGTCTAATGGTATATTTGGTATATCTTTACTAATCCGAGCCTCGAGACACACTTTTTGAAAACTATATCCGATCGGGCTCAAAACGAACCGCGGTTTAACTAATATGATATTTTTAAACTTTCTCATGATATTACGAACTATTCTACATACTAATCTCTCACTTACTCACTTAGGGTTACGAACACGGGATTGTCGGACTGAATCGGTTACATCTGACGGGGTTTTTGTTGACTTTAGGATTTCCGGTTGACCTTTTAATTAGGGTTTAAGCATAACTGGTCACAAAACTTTCGGGGTTTACATAGTAAAATAGAATTACAAGTTTAAGTGGAACTTATAAGAAATACTCTTTTTGGATATTTTTCTTATTTAGGTAACATGGAGATCGAGTTAACGTGTCTCGAGGATTTCCTTAACTAGAAGTATCCACACAAATGGCCGAATGAGTTTATTTCTTACATATTTGCACTTATGATTTGCTTGTAAAATTAGTGGCATTAAAATTAAGAAAAGATAAAATGGAAAAATGCCTGTGATTTACATACTTGGTTGAAATTATGGTTCAGTATATCGAGGCGAGAATTGTTTAAAATAAATGTTTAATCTAGTGTAAGAATGATTGTTTGCAAATTCAATGATCACCCGCAAAGTATTTAATCATGTTATGAGTACTTACTTAAATTGATTAATGTATGTCATCAAGTGAGTTCATTGCATTTATTACTATACCTTTGGTGGGAAAAAGGTATAGTAAGGAGTTTCATAGAGTTTGTAACTTCTATAAAGTAGTGAGACATCTTCTGAATCAACTGGCGATGAGAAAATATTTGACTAAAACATCTCTAGCAGCTATGTAGTGGCTTGGAAATAAACTATAAATAAGTTGGATTATATTTTTGGAAGGAAGGATGTAAATCCCCAAAGTTTTGTGATTGGTTTAGCATAAACCCTAACCGGAAGGTCAACCGGAAACCTTAAAGTCAACAAAACCCTAGTTAGACGTAATGGTTTAAGTCCGGTAATCCTGTATTACCAACCCTAAGAAAGTAAGTAAGATATTAGTATGAATAGTTTGTAATTACATAAGGAAGCTTAAAACGATCAGATTAGTAAAACCACAAATCGTTTTGAGCCCGAACTAATACAGTTCTTGAAAAACATGTCCCGGGGCTCAGAATAGTAAAAATATTCTGGATATACCATTAGACTCGTAAAAGTATAAGATTTTCAAAAATATTAGTTTTATAATTTTTCGATAAGTAAAAATAACAGATATCGCATTTATACGCATATTTTTTTACTACCGGTACTTTATTATTCATATCTACTTTACATTACACTGTTCTTTACTATTCTACACTATTCTTTTATCTTTACTTTTTCTAACACCTATTCTTACACCCTATATACCCTATTATCTTTACTTTTTACCTTCCCCATAACTTTATTTCACATCTACCTTACTTATTACTTCTTTTAATCAACAAAAATACAAAATAAATTATCTCTCTCCCCTCTCTCTTAATGTGGCCGACGCGCTATCCCCCACCAACCCCACCCCCTTCCCCCCGATCTCTCTCTTAATTTTCTTTTAATTTTATTTATTTAAATCACACAAAAATTCACTCCTCATTTCCTATAAATACCCCTATCCTCTTTCGCTTCTTTCACATAATTACTACCCATAAATTTACTACCACACTCTCCAAATTTTCCTCTCAACACTCTTCAAAACTCTCTAAAAAAAAAAAAAATTCTCTCAAAAATACTCTCAAACCACCTTCTACATACACAAAATACATTCCCACATAATACTTCAAAAACCCTCTTTCAGTAAACTTTCTTTACAAATTCTTCTTCCCATGTCATGTAACTTTGCATGACCATGGTGTAGTTTCAAAAACTAAATGTTATGGAAGCTTACTATGTTTTATGTATTGTTCTTGTTTATGAATCTCTATTTATATATTTATGTTGTTATTTTACTTTGTTCGTATTATTATTATTATTATATCTAAGTATTACTATGTATCTATATATATATATATATATATATTCTTTAGAGCATATAAGCTCACTTGCAATTTATTTACTTTCATACAAAGTAATTTATTTATTTCTTTCTTTGCAATTTATTTATTTCTTTTTATTTAAGACTAGTCTCTAGTCTTAGCCTTGTCCTCATTGAGTCAAAATAATTTTCTTTCTTTTAATTTATTCTTTTTGGGACTAGTCTACTTCTTAGTCCCGGGAGCCTTGAAAAAGCTAAGACTCCCAATACTTGACTTTATTTATTATTATGTTTTTTTACTGTTATTATTTCTCATAATCATGCCTATTAAGATTGTTGTCTAAATCTTTAAAGCTCCAATTATACTTTCACAAAAAGGGGATTTTATCACTTAAGAATGATTTTATATGAAATATAGAATCTATGGTTTAAAAGTAAATTTATCCTTTTCCAAGTTTTATGAAGAACTCACTACAATTTTAAAAGCTACTTTTTGTTTTGAAAAGCTCTTTAAATCATTTCTATATTACTTTTTTTTATTAAATGAAGATGACTTTGGTACTAAAATATTTTTCATAAAAACATAATATAAGGAAATCCCTTAAAACGAAAATGAGAGTTTTCAAAACCAAGATTTTTCAAATAAATAGTCAAAGAAAACAATTAGGAAAAGTAGTACTAATGTTGAGAATTTAGAAAAGAAGAAATTTATTTTATCAAAAAAAATCATTTAAGAAAATAGTAAGATAAACATAAAGTGATTTTTTGAAAACAAAGGAATCAAAATATTCATTTTAAAGGATTTACAAAATGGATTCCTCGTAAACTATAGTTTTCTAAACTTTTAATTAACATTGTATTACTTAATAAATTTTAATGGACAACAAACACTTGAGCATGAATGAAATATGAGCTATATATCTATGAAAAGGAATTTTTCAACTATATGGATAACTAAGTATTTATCAAAGCAATTTTTGGATGGTTCAATGATTGAAACAAATTGCTTTTGGGATGGGAAAATTCGTGGTGAATATGATCGCCACTGTTTTTGAGCCTAAATGATCTAGTTTGATAAAAATAGTTTTAGAAATGGATAAATCTTTTCGAACAGGTACAAATCGGTATATTATATGCACAATTTCGAGTTAAAATGACCACGTTATGGCCATTTTAAATTGAAATCCTCTCTTATACTAACTTTGACGTTCTTATGTCATAGTTTTGTCACATCTCAAGAAAGTTATCAGGAAATACTCAGTTTGGGTATTTTCCTTGACTAGGTGATTCCGATGAAGGATATCTATATCCCGATGATTATTTCGACTAGTGGATTGTTTGAACGACTCATCCGTTTAGAGAAGCGTCGACATGGCATCGTGAGTTTATTTCCTTAAAGTGTTTTACTTGATTGTACTTGTAGTTTAGTCACATTAGAATTAAGAAAAGACAAATTGATATGTATGCGAAAAATTTGTTGAAAGGATCCTAAGAATATCGAGACCGGAACTGTTGTTTTAGTATAGCACTTGATATGTATGAAATTCTATGATCACCTTAAATTTGATAATAATGATGCTATGATATCATAAATAAATTGATTCATGCATACCACGAAGTGAGTCACATTGCATGGGGTTATTATCTTTGGGTGAAAATGATAGTAGCACAGTCGAAAGCAACACTTGGCGGTTATGATCGAAAGTGATTGCTTGGTGACATGGAATCAAATGCTTAGCGGAAAGTCCGGAAGCATGGCTCAACTCGAGTAGACTTATTATGCTTGGTGATATTGATCGAAATCATAATTTAACTAAAACTACTCGTTTTGATGTTACGTATCACCAAACCCGAATGGAGGGCGTAAATCCATTTAACATATAGTTCCCGGAAAACTATATGCCTATTTGCCACATTATGTTGCATTTCACTTGATTGCTTAAATAACTTGTTTGAATTTCATTACACAAGAAGTTTACTTATGGAAATAATTCTCACTAAGCTTATTAGCTTATACCCTTACAGATATCTTTTGCAGTTTACCTATTTGTATTGAAGCCACATGGACGCTGTAGCAAGGTATTTTCTTTTTTGGTTAAGGAATTTTTTTTAGATGAAGTTTAGTGTAGGATAAGATGTAAACTTCATAGAAATTTTCTTGTAATAGATTATAGCTAATTATGGCGGGGGAATGCCCCTAAGACTTGTAAGACTATTGTTATAAATGAATGATATTATGAATCCTCTTTTCTTAATTTGTTATTGTATCTTCTTAAGCTTCATAATTCCATGTATGGTCCTCTAAATTTGTGAAAGCACGTCTTACACTTAATATCAAAGCTTCTGGGAATGACTAAGGTTGTCATACTTAAGCTTTAATATTGAGTGTGACGGACTGTTACGTTTAGGGTACCCCTTGAGGGGTAACAAAGGAAGTTGTTAAAACAAGAATTATCATGGAATAATATTGTATGATAGCGGCTTATACGGTTTGGAACACCTAACCTCGAATGGAGGGGTAAATCCATTCAACATATGATTCTTGGAAAATCTTATGTATTGTTTGCCCACGTGCTTGTACATCTCATATGGTTGCTCAAATAAATTTGTTTTTTTTTAACTGAATGTCGAGTGTTTAATTGTGGAAATAAATATCACTAAGCATGTAGCTTATACCCTCTTAGTTATCTTTTGTAGTTCTTGTACCTTTGGTTAGAACCAAGAGATTATTTTACCCAGGTAATGTTTTCAAGCCGAGATCTTATAGATAGAAGTGTAAGTTAGAAGTAGATATGGAATCCTAAAGGAAGTTTCGAAAGTGTAAAATATTTCAAGATAGACCCTTTATTAGACTTGGTTGGTTTTTTTGGGGCAAATGCCTCTTAATGTTGTAAAGACTCTTTATAAGATTTGATGAACCTTAGTTATATTGTTATGATTTATTTTCCTAATTGCTATTATGCATAACTGCTTAAATAACATGATCCAAAGTTTAGTCTACTACGATTGTGAAAGTATGCCTTACACCCAATATCGAGACTTCTGGGATGATTAAGGTTATCATACTTAAGTCTTAATATTGAGTGTTTAGGGTACCCTTTGAGACGTGGCACGAATGAATATCTAAAATTTGTCAAAATATGCAATTAGGTACCTGAATTTTGATATTAATCAAGTTATTACCTAAAACAACTTTTTTTTTTCATACCAATAGTACCTACGTCAAATTAGCTAATATCGTCATTCTATGTAACATTTTAAACTAATATACTGAATGTATTAAGGGTAAATATCGTGAATGGTACATAAAATTGGGTAAAATGTGCATTTAGGTACCCAAATTTTGATATTAATCAAGTTAGTAACTAAAATAACTTTTTTTGTACACCAATAGTATCTACGTCAAATTAGCTAACACTAACATCTTATGTGGCATTTTAACCAATATGACGAATGTATTATTAACTACATGAAAAGTTCTTTTAGGTGTTAAATTGATCAATTTAAAGTTCAGTTGTTAAATTAATCAATATCAACATTTAGATATTGAAATACCCTAAACCTTTACCTAGTTAATTTAGAGATGGTTTAATTGAATAATATAATAGATAGTTAATTTTAAACATGGTTAGATAGTTTAATAAATAAACTGAGTAAACAATAGAGAACGAAATAGATAATTTGATATAATTAAATTAGTAAATCGTTAAATCGAGATATGAGATTTTTCAATATTTTTTTCAAAATATCTATTTCTTTTCCTATCGATTTTATAAATCAAACTATCCTATTTCTACTCAATCACTCATTTTAGTTAAATTCCTTTTTGCTCAAATTCAATTCATTTTCATCTCAAAATAAATATTTTAAATGTTTTGAAAACTCCTAAACCCTTAAACTTTAGTTGTCTTTCATTTTGTAAAATCTTAATAAATTTTTAAATCAACTACTTGTTTACAAATATCAGTTTTAAACCCAAATGATAGTTAAATATCATATTTTCACAAATTATACATTTGAAATTATATATATATTTTATATCAAGTTATAAATTCTTAATATATATGTTCTCAAATTATTTTCTAATTACTTATGATACTACAGATAATTATCTGAAAAGTTTAAGCTAAAACCTTTACCCTATAATTTTCCTAAAATATCTATTAATTCATATCATTTTTCCCTTTTCTTTTCTTTGTTTTCTACCCTTGCTTTTCTTTCTCATTTTCCATTTTTTCGTTTCTTCCATTCTTCTTCTCTTCTTCATTTTCTTTTTCTATTCTTCAATCTATCAACCCCAATCTATATCTCAATAAATTAAAGAAGGAATTAGAGTAAGGAAACAAGTTAGAACTTGAAGATGAAGCATTCACAAGCTTCAAAAGGAAAGAAAAAAGAAAGATAAAGAAAACCAATAAGTTTGTTTGCAAGAAGAGATAACTCTTGTTTTCCTTGTTTAAGTTGTTATTTACTTTGTTTTAATTGCTGTTTATGTTTGTATGTGTTGATTTAATTGTGGATGTATGAGATGAGTTGTTAAGGAAGATGATGAATACTCATTATGGGGTTTGATGGAGGAATTGATGATGTTTGATGTGTTGAATGGATTTGAAGTGTTAGAAGTTGTATTTATGTGTTGCATATTGTTTGTATGATGTTGTAATTGAAGTGGGAGTTGTTTTGAGTATGCTTGAATTGTGAGGAAGAGTTTGATTCATGTTAATTCATGTTTGAGAGTTGTTAGATGTTGAGAAGAGGCGTTTCTACTTGTTTTAAGATGTTAAATGCATGTAGTATAGTGTATAATATTTGTGCAGTGTTTTAGTTGAAGTAGGACATGTGTTTAATGTGTAAAAATCAAGTTTGAAACAAAGGACATTGGGAAAAATTCAAACATCCTATCAAACACCATGTTTGAGAAGGTGTATGGACCAAATATTCTTGATACAACATGTATGGAAGAGTGTTTCACCCACTGATGCTTCATACATCTTTCGAAACACCATGTATGACACATGTGTTTCACTTTTTGGACCTTTATTCGCATTTCTTCTAGGCTCAAACAGCTTGTCATACACCATGTATGACAACATGTTTCACTTTCTAGAGCATTTCATGAGTTTCCTCTGAGTCCATACACCCTGTCATACAGCATGTATGGAAATGTATATGGTTCATACAGCTTGTCATGCACCCCTGTTTGGTTTTCCCTATTGCGACATTGTTTCTTGTTTTGCTCATAACGTTTTCATCTGACTTCGGATTGAAGTGATTCAAAAGGCTACGAAAAGCTTCAAAAGAGATCTATAATTTTATGTTTTAAGTTTTAAAAAATTATAAAAGTATTATGGTCGAAATTTTATTTTTTTTCCAGCTTCTATATTTTCCAAACAAAGTTAAAAACTTATTTTATTAGTTAAATGTATGTAGTTAAGTATAATATAAATCTTTTTTAGATAAAATGGAATAAATAAATGATAGTTAATATGTTATGTTTATTGAATGATATAATTAAGCATGAGTTAAGTGGATTTATAGGTTTAATAAACGATTTAATTAAATGTAGAATTAGATGTAAAATGAACTTAGTTGATAATCTAAGTTCAACTTGACTTAATGAACTTGAATGAACTAAAATGAATTAGATTGATTAAGTGTAATCAATTTGGCTAAGATTAAGTCTAATATGGTCTTAGTTATAAAATTAATTAGTTAATAATCTTAGTCTAACTTGACTAAATGGACTTGAATAAGTTAAAGTGGATTAGGTTAATTAAGTTTAAGTAACTTAGCTTAGCAATTGGATTAAATGATTTATTCTAATCAATTTGGCTAGGATTTAGTTAGAATGAGTTAATAGTTAATAACTGGTTTAAGTTAATGAGATAGGACAACCTTAGATTAACATGGTAAATATGTTGTTTCAAATATATGTTTGATCTGAATATGAATGTTTTATTGTTGTTTTTGTAACAAAATACTATAATCAAAGAGAAAAGAAATACTTTGACAAACAAAGGAGAACTATCCGTATTTTGTGAGGCGATTTTTGCAACGTAGTGGGGTTCTTATTTAGTGTCTGATCAAATAGGGTTTTAATAAAAGTATGAGATAATTGGATAATTTCTTTAATTGCTTATATAGTTTAAATTCTTAAATAGATGTTTGAGTCTGGCATCTAAATCTTCTACATTATCTTCTGAAATATTCTGATCTTCCTTCTGTCTCTAATTGGACTTCATATATATAAGGTATGCAGTAACTTGCATGTTAATTGTTAGGATAGGCATCATAAAACGAATTAAAACTTAAACTCGATTTAAAAATCGATGAGTATTGGTTGTGCGTGTGCCACAGAATCTGGTTTAAGGAGTGACAATCTTGCCTGAGTGGATACGGTAGTTTAGGTGTTTAGGCCATCCTCGTCATGATGCAATGACATTTGTAGGTGGCTCAGCGGATAGTTGATGGGGCAAACAGTGTCGATATATAGCTATCTTGATCGATGAGAAGTAATATATTGGGGTTCACATTTATGGGACTAGTTGAACTCTTTTATATTATGGACTAAGATAGGTAGAGTGCATATAACGACTGTGGACCCTAGATGAGATTTCTATTCTTTTTATTTATATCATCTAGGAGATATAGTTATTCGTGCTGTCTATATCAACCCTCTAAGCGTCGTGTGGTTACTCAGGACTTCTAGATTTCTAATGGCTTGTTCCAAAGTATGAGTGCTCCCGTATTGCTTGTTTTATCAAAATAAAAGATAATAAATAGCTATTTGTTGCGTTGCATTTAATTAGGCTTGTGTGTCATTATGTTTGTGTCAGTGTTACTATTTATTGAGTTTCGGCTCATTATTGTTGTTGTTGTCGTCTTTTTCCAGGAGATGTGCTGAGAATGATGATGATGTGTTGATGATCGGACGAAGATGATGAAGTTGTTGGTTATTATTGTTGTTGTTGTTGATAATGATTGATTGATGTTGATGCATGACTTAGGTTTCCGGTGATCCTGGAGATATTGAGAGGAGAAGTGTAGTGAGTTTACGACTGTGGATTTCTTTTGTATTTGTTTTCTATTATGTTTTAAGAGTTATATTTACACTTTTAAGTTGTATTATTCTTTTAAAGGGCGTGGTGATGCCCATATATTTGTAAATGTCAATCTACTCATGAGAGTAGATATATAGAATGTTTTTATAAAATTTTGTTTCTTAAAATATTGGAGTGCTCTAGTGGGAGTAGAGATGCGATATATGTTTTGTAAAGTTATATTTTGTGAATTATAAATCTAGTTGTTTCTAGAATGTAATTTAATGATTTCATAATTTAAAAAGAAAATAGCAATGTTCATAATAAACATATCATCCTAGGAAGCCTAAGCATATAATACATAAAGTATTATACATGGCAATAATGCCTTAATCAAATTTAGGGTGTTACAGATATCTAATTACATATTTTTCCAAAGGTCAGATACCATTTATGACATTAAACTAAAAACTTATTACATTTGCTATTGTTACGCCCCAAATGGTATACTAAACATGATAGTTCATCACACACAATATTAAAGCTTAAGAATAACTACCTTAGCCATATAGAAACTTTGATACCATACGTAATGCATATTCCTTGATAATAGGAGGCTTCGGTAGAGTTATGCATTTTAAGAAGATAGCAATATAAATAGCATACAAAATTTGTAAATCATACACTTCATAATTGAAAGATTAAAGTCTTACATCACATAGGGGCATACTCTGGTCAAACTTAATGAAACTACAAACCATAGAGACCTTAAAGTAAAGCTCTAGCTCAAAAGTAAAATCTAAACACTAATATGGAGATTTCTATGGAAGTCCATGCTAAAATTTTTCTTGTAAACTTCTTCCAAAAACTCCTAGTTTGCCCATGTCATTACTGCAAGTGATGTGCCAAGGCCATATGAATACTATTTAATAAATAATTATTAATTATAATCATTTACAAATAGAACACAGTAATCTCCCTTAGGGTTTTTAAGAGACGCTTGCCGTCACATTAGGATTACAGAAATACTCTGTAACTCAAAAGTAAGAAACCCTACTGAGAGAGATTCCCAATAATTAGGAATTGTTCCTGTCACGCCCCGAAGGGTACCCTAAACGTGGCAGTCCGCCACATATAATATCAAGGCTTAAGAATGGCTACCTTAGTCATACGAAAGCCTTAGTATTATATGTAAGGCGTCTAACACGGTAATAGGAGACGCTTTTGGGAAGCATAGTTTAAGCAAGTAAAGATAAACATACAAGAATCCAGAAATAAAGTATATCATATCATAAATAACCAAAGGTCTGTTACATAATTTCTTAGGGGCATACCCCCGCTAATTCCAAGGATCGAGATAAACTTCATAACATCCAAAATACTACTCAAAGATTTCAAAGGAATTCTAATCTAAGTCTTCGAGTAGATTTCCTCCAAAAGCTTTAACAAAACGTATACGGATACTAGAAGACCTCGGGCACAAAAATAGGTGTTCCTGAATACAAATATCTATAGGGGTGTAAGCTTATAGGTTTAGTGAGTAGATCCCAAAATTCATACTCGAAGTAAATTATCAATCAGTTTATTATTCAAACATATGAAATGCAACAACCACGTGAGCATACAAGATATATGACTTTCCGAGAATCATATGTTGAATGAATTTACGCCCTTCATTCGGGGTTGGGGGATTCAGGCCAATTACAGCCACAACTTTTAAAACACTTTTATAGATCTTACCGGCTCCTATACGCCATCAAAAACTTGTAGTTATTACAGGCTCCTACTAGCCACCATTTTGTAGTTCTTACCGGCTCCTACTCGCCACTTACATGATATACGGTTATGTCTACCACACTATTATACACTTGTCCCATCAATTGTATAGTAGCGAATGCAATGTGACTCAACATATGAAGTGCATGAATAATTTTTTTAATTACAGTCTAGTAGTTACATTTAACTTCTTTCAAGTGATCAACCAATTTCAAACACTTCAAGATATTAATGCACATACAATCTTTATTACAAACAAATCGAGTTTCGATATACTTAGTATTCTTTCAACATATTATCATACACTTTCGTTTTATTTTTCTTAATTCTAGTGCAACTAATTTTACAAGCACAATCAAGAGTATGAAAAATAACGGGGAAATAACTCACTCGGCCATGATGACACCGTTCTTGAATTGGATGGGTCGTTCGGAAATTCCACTTAATCGTAGTAATCCTCGGGATACGAACAATCCTCCTCGTGATTATCTAATTCAAGAAGAATACCCAAAATGAGTATTTCATGAAATTCTATCCTTGAAAATTCTATTCTTTTCTTAAAAATCGTAGT
This sequence comes from Combretum micranthum, assembly GCA_024138025.1. Classification (NCBI taxonomy): domain Eukaryota; kingdom Viridiplantae; phylum Streptophyta; class Magnoliopsida; order Myrtales; family Combretaceae; genus Combretum; species Combretum micranthum. The sequence goes on from JAMXBD010003306.1 coordinate 52,544, forward strand.
AAAATTGTAGAAAGGGAAATTCCAACTTAAAATGGCCATAACTTGCTCATTTTAACACGGAATTTCGCGTATAATATATCGTTTTCTACCTCTCGAAAAGATCTACTCATTTCTAAGCTTATTTCATAAACTAAGTCGTTTGGGTCCGAAAAGGTAGCGATCAGATTTGCCACGAATTTGTAAACACTTGTTTTCCTTCTTGTAAACAAAGCTCATTTTGAAAAGATATAACATTTCAATTATTTTGTAAAATTTTGAAAGGTATATATATATTTGTAATGACTCATAACAAATGTATGAAGTAAATGAAGTGTCTCAACTTAAAAAGTAAGGTTTTTAAAAGACTTTGAACTTGAGATTCTATTTTACTTTTGAAAGATCTCTCATTAAGATGAATATTCTATTTCTAAATGAAATCTCTTGCAATTACTTTAATTTCCTAAAGTGTGGTTTTGTTTTCTAAACTTGGATTTCAAAAGTAGCAAAATGACATTTTTATTTCTTGTAATGTTTCAAAAGAATTTCTACTTCTTGATAAAAGATAAGTTTTCATAAAACCTTTTGTTTATGTAAGAAAAATCATTCCCATACATGTTCATGGGTTTTTAAGAAATCCATTTTCCATAGTTATTTCTTTTAAAAAGAATCTTTAATTCAAGAAAACACTTTCTCATTTATTTTTGTTGAGACAAATACATTATGTTCATGCATAAATATGAATCATAAGCTTTAGAAATGTAAAATAATAACTTGAAAGCTTAAGTAAATAATAAAGTAAATCAAGTATTGGGACCTTAGCTTCATCAAGGTACCCCGGGACTAAGAAAAGACTAGTCCCGAAAAAGAAAAGAATGAGAAATTGTTTTGACTTGATGAGGACAAGTCTAAGACTAGAATGACTAGTCTTAAAATCAACTTGAAATTAAATAAATTGCATTGGAATAAATAAATTGCATGAAAGGTAAATAAATTGCAAGACTATGAGCTTATATGCTCTAAATAGTATATATAGCTATATAGATATATTATATAGTAATAAACATAAAGGAAATATAGAGAAACATAAAGGAACATAAAGGAATTGATGTTATGAACAAAAACAAAGTATGAATCTAATGTTGCTTTCTTAACCTTCATGGTTTTAGAAAACATACACTAAGCTCATACTAAGTAGATGAACATGAAGAATTCTTGAGAAATTTCTTACCTAAAGAAGCTAAACTAAGAGGACTTCTTGTAAGAACTCTTGAGAGAATTTGAGAGAGATTTTGAGAGAGTAACTTTAGTATAGAAGTGGTGTGAAAGAAGTGAAGGTATGAGGGGGTATTTATAGGAAAATGTGGGAGATAATTTGTGTTAATTAAATAAATGGAAATAAAATAATTTTGAGGCATCAAGGGGGGGGGGGGGGGGGGGGGGGGGCGCTACTTTAGGCATGTAAGAGGGGAAAATGAAAGATGTGAAATTGTATTGGAAATGAAAATGTGTAAGAAATAGGTGTATAGGTTGTAAGAATAGGTTGTAAGAAAAAGTAGATATAGATGAATAGTGTAGAATAGTAGAAAATAGTGTAATGTAAAAGTAGACATGACAATTTAATACTGATAAGATCATATTTTATACAAATTTTGATAATTAAAAGAGCTAGAATGGATATTTGTTTTGATTAAATTTTATGTCTCATGACTAATTTGGATAAAGAAATCAAAACAAGAGACTTTGAATCAAAAATAAGCAAAATTGAAGTCAAGGCCGGCAATTCATCATTGAAAGCCACCGGCCTTTAGACGGCGTAAAATCCAAGGCCGTTGCAGCACAGCCAGCTTTGCCCAGCAACATTCAAAGCCGCCTCAAAGCTGCCGGCGTAGAAGATGAAAAAGCCAGCGTAAATGAAGGCCGGCAGCCCAGAACTGAAACATCACCAGCTTTGAAGGAGTTACATTATAAGCCGGCATGAAAGCCGCCGGCCTTGAGGCAGTGTACATGGAAAAATTGAAGAGACATGAAGACATGAAACGCTTGAAGGAAAATGAAGCAACACATCTGTTGGAATGCCTACGCCGGTGTTAAAGGCGCCGGCCTTGGGACGGCGTTCATTATAAATTAGCCCAACGCTTCATTTCTGACTACATACGCGGGCTAGATTTACATTCAAAAGCCGGCGTTGAAGCGGCCTACATTATAACTGATATTAAAGGCTGTCAGTGCACTGCCTGCGCAAAGGACAATTTGAAGATACGCCGCCTGTAAGCCGCCGGCGTAGGATCCAAAACGGCCGGCGTACATTGTGAAACAGCAAAGTTCATTAAATGTTTTTCACGAAATTTTTCCTATAAATAGGGGGTCTTCCCCTCACATTCAGAATCATCCAAGCATCCAAATATCCACTACTCCAAGTAGCTTTAGAATATTTAGAATAGGCATTTCATTAGAGATTTTGAAGAGATATTTGAAGTTATACAAGATTTGCAAGTGAAGCTTTAGTATTTTGAATTGGTGATTTCTAATCTTATTCTTTTTATGCAATTCATATACTTGAATATTCTGATCATAATGAAATCATTTGCTATTTCTTATTTGATTGTTGAATCATCATCCATGAGTAACTAAAACCTTTTTGTGGGAAGTTGATGAAGCTTTGAACATGCTAAAATGATTTTTGAATCCATGTTATGAGATAGTTAGAATCATGAAATATTCATATTGAATTCTGATTATTCATCATGTTTTGGTGTATAAGAATTCTAATAACTCGGAAGGGAAATTAGTGTTCACATGAATTCATAAATTGAGATTAAATTGCAATTGCGGAAGCGGCGTACTTTAATCTAGTTTAGAAATTATCCATGAATATTAATGCAATGTTTTATGTTGATTTCTCACTAAGGAATTAGGAGATTTTAATATAAAGTATTAGTCAATTTTAAAATTGGGAGATTTATAATTGTAATTTTGATTCCACTAATGATTTATTTAACGGAAGTTATTGAATTGTTTTGTGGTTAAAAAGGTTTTCAAACTTTGTTTTTAAATCTTGATAATTTCTTATGAATGTTCATGAATTTAATTATCATTATAACATGAGTTCAAGTTGATTGGCAATAGTTTAAAGTGGATTCTACTCCTTCCCACACTGTTCGCCATATCCCTCTCTTTAAAAGCTCATTGCATTTCATATAGATAATTAGTTAGATAAGTGTAAGGCCCGGATTTACCCTATATTTAAAATAGGCAAACCCAGTTCCCCAACCACATATAATCTGCAGTATTATATGTAAGGTTGTAATCCAGGATCAATTTGTATAGTTATTTGCCTAAATGTCTTATAAGAATAAACTTTATCACTAATAGTACATAATACAACCATATATATATACATACATACATACATACAAGGCTCGTAAACAAGCCATTTACAAAATATATCAAAAGATAACAAAAATCCTATTAACTAATACATAAGTTTTCAAAGCATATATGTACATATAGCTATTCTATTACATAAGGGTTCCATCAACGTCAAGGTCGTCTCTACTCCTTCCAATCATCTAAGAACTCCTCAAAATCCGATCCATATCCCATACTTGTATAGAATTCGTCATCCATACCTGAAAAGAATAAAATATGAGCCAGAGGCCCAGTACACAAGTAACAAAAACAAATGCGTAATGGCTCACACGATCTTAAACTATAGTGCAATGTGACAATCATTCATTTATTAGATAATCTTTAATTAGTCAAACATCACTGGAGTATTCAAACTCCGAACAATAAGGATATTTAGGGTCCTGAGTAACGATCACGACGCTCAGGGGGTTGATATAAGTAGTTCGGACACTTATATCTCCTAGATGATATATCCATAAAAGAGAAAATAACTTCATCTAGGGTTAACAGCCGTTACACAACTTCACTTATCTTAGTCCATAACATCAATTAGTCCAACTGTTCCCATAAACTTTGAACTAAATCATATTATTTCATTCTAAGCTTAAGCAAATGTTACACGATACCATTTTCCCCATCAGTTACCCGCCGTACCACTTAGGAAAGTCTTATCAAAAGACAGGGGTGGCCTAAGCGCCTAATCTACCGTGCCCCCAATCTGAGCAAGGTGCTACTCCCGAACGGATACCGATCTGCCATCTAGGCCAGATACGGGTTTAAATAGCGTAAGAGACATCCAATTCAAACAAAGGTTTAAGTTTTTCCATATTAAGTTTATTAAAGATATGCCTATCCTAAGCAAAGAACAAACAAGTTACTGCGTACCTGTACTAGCTTGAGAGTCAATGAGAATAACGAAAGAGAATCAATCACTGTAAAAAAAATAATTACAAACTCACACTTAGTTCAAGTATATGTATATTAACTAATCTCATACTTAACCATTCAAGTAAATTCAAATAAGTTATCACAAGATCCTAAAACAAGTAAAGATAATCAATAATTTATTAAATCATACAAATATCCTTAAATCATGCTTAATTATATCACTTGATCATCATAACACATCAATTATCATATATCTATCTCATTTTAGTCTAAAAGATCCATTTGTTAAAGCAAATACACATAAAACAAACAAAAACAAGTTTTTAACTTTGTTTGGAAAATGTATCAGCTGAAAAGAAACGAAAATTCGGCCTTGATAAGTTTTTATTTTGTAAAAACTTAAAACATGAAAGTTATAGATCTCTTTTTAAGCTTTTTAACGCAATTTGAATCACCTCAATCGGAGGTCGGATGAAAAAGTTATGACTAATTTACAAAACAGTGTCGCGTCAGGGAAGAAATCCGCGAGCGCTACACCCTTGGCAACGGGGTGTTTTGAAGGCCGTTTTTGACTCAGGGGAAGTAAAATTTTTGATCCGAGAGCACTACACCCTTGGCAACAGGGTGTTTTGGAGGCCGTTTCAACTAAGGGGAAATGAAATTTTTGATCCGAGAGCACTACACCCTTGGCAACAGGGTGTTTTGGAGGCCGTTTCAACTAAGGGGAAATGAAATTTTTGATCCGAGAGCACTACACCCTTGGCAACAGGGGTGTTTTGACAGGTGTAGAGATAGTTATACGAAATTTTTCAAACTTTAACACTTTTAACTTCAACCAAAACACTTTCTTAGCTCTCTATAACTTGATATATGAACTCCACCTCATCTATTATACATTTCCAACTCATTAAAAACATCATTTCACTTTAATCTCTACCCTCCAATCAATACAACTTTCAACAAGCTCAACTTCACTTAACCCTTACTACACCACTCATACATCATTCCATTTTCATTCTCACACTCCAATACTAAACATGCATATATTATACTTCATTGGTAGCCCAAACCTTCATCAATACATCACCAACACATATATGCATATCAAATTCACATTTAACAAACTCTACACTATGAACTTGCATCAAATGTAACTCAAACTTACCTCAAATCTTTGGGCTTGGTTTTCAAGGCTTTAGAATGATCTTTTGGTGGCCAACTTGCAAGAATTTGGATGTGGATCTTGGTCTTGAAGTTGGGGTGGCTTTGGGAGAGAAAATAATGGGTTTTGTGCTTGTTTGAGGGGTTGTTTTGGGGGTGGTCTGATTTTGGACGAAATTTGGGTATTTTGGCTTAATGTTTATCCAATGTTTGACTTTTAAGGCAGCCCACAAAAGTCATAAAGTAGTTTTTAATTAGAATTAATTAATGTTATTAATTTAAGTAAACTAAAAGCATTTATTTAGCTTTTTGGTTTCCTAAAAAAATCTGCTACACTCCATTTGAAATATATATATATATATCTAATATTACTCATTCCATATACCACATCAATATGTAAATTAATATTAAGTATTTATTATACTAATGCAAACATAACTATTCTACACTACTCAAATATATACATATTATTTATTTATTTTAATAAGCAACTATAATCACTTATATATAATATGATATTGGGAATAAAAGCATGGCTATTACAATAAGTTAGTTTAACTTAATCATTTTAAAAAAGATCAATTGCCTAGATATTAGTATTAGTTGATAATTGTCTATTAGTAAATCCTGTGGGATCGACACTTTATTCTTGCTAGAAATATGCTTTAAAATTCAATACTTATCACAGCACATCAAGTTTTCTGGCGCCGTTGCCGGGGATTTATTAATATTAGACTAACTTCAGCTTTGCTAGTAGTTTAGGTTTAAATTTAGTTTGAAATTTTCCTTTTCTCTTTGCAGGTTATATGCGAAGAAGTAGAAGTGCTGAAATTCTACCTTTAGATCCAGAAATCGAAAGAACCTGCGACAACAGAGAAGAAGGAACCAAAGAAGAGGAGCAATGGCAGAAAATCAAGATAACAACAACCAATTGCAACCAGCTGCTCCAAGGGCAATTCGAGACTATACGGTGCCTACTATTCAAGATCCCGCCATACGAATGCCCACTGTGGAGGCAAACAATTTGAGCTTAAACCGTCCCTAATTCAAATGGTTGAATCACATCAATTTGGGGATATCCAAATGAGACGCCAGATGAACACATTGCCAAATTTCTTCAATACACCAACACTGTCAAACTCAATGGTGTAAGAAACGAAGTCATCCGACTTCAGCTTTTCCCTTTCTCTCTTAGGGATAAAGCTTTGGCATGGTACAACTCCCAACCTCCAGATTCAATCACTACATGGGCTGATCTGACAAAGAATTTTTAAAGAGATTTTTCCCTCCAGCAAGAACCGCCAGATTAAGAAATGAAATTTCCAACTTCACCAAATTCCCTGGAGAATCATTATATGATGCTTGGGAAAGATTCAAAGAGGCGGTCAGAAAGTGTCCACACCATGGTTTACCCGATAATCTACTAATTGAAATTTCTACCTCAGTCTTGATGAAGCTTTAAGGTCATTAGTAGATGCTACATCGGGCGGATCACTGATGGGGAAGACATATGAGGAAGCTAGTGAGATTATTGAAGAATTAGCTTCTGCTGCTCATAATTGGAGTTGTGAAAGAACAAGATCAAAGTAGCATCATTGGAAGATAAAGAAGATATCTCACAACTCAAAGCTCAAATGGCAACTCTCATCACTCAAGTAAGTAAACTCACAACTACAAATACTTCCAATAAAAAACAAGTGTTTTGTTGTGAGATTTGCTCAGGACCACACTCCTCTTTTGAGTGTCCACATGGATCATCTTCAAATGAGAGCTCAATTATGTGGGAAATTTCCAAAAGGCAATTTTGGAAACACATATCATCCGAATATGCGAAATCATCCAAATCTTTCATATCGGAATGATGCCAATGTTCTAAAGCCACCACCTGGTTTTCAAGGACAAGGATATGTGAGAAATGCTCCACCTCAACAGCAAATTCAAACATCCACTGATGCATTACTGAGGGATTTCATTGTTACCACAACAAATTCACTCAACAATCAGAATGCAATCATTCAAGATTTGCAAGGGAAACTCCATCAACTTGCAACAAGTGAGTAATAGACCATGGGTCTTTACCAAGCAACACGGAGGAGAATCCCAAGTCTGTAAATGCAATCACATTGAGAAGTGGAAAGGAGATTGCTCCAGTTGAGGAAACTATGAAGAGGAAATTCCACCACAAAACAACAAAGGGAAACGAAAGATGGAGGAAACTATTCAAAAACCACCTGAGGTGAAATCATATGTTCCTCCGTTCCTTTTCCAGGAAGATTAAAGCAACAAAAGCTTGATGAGCAATTTTCAAAATTCCTGGATGTTTTCAAAAAGCTGCACATCAACATTCCATTCTTAGAAGTAATTCAAGGAATGCCTTCCTATGCCAAATTCATCAAGAATTGCTGTCTAACAAGAGGAAGATTGATGGAATGTGATACTCACTGGAGAATGTTCCATGATCCTACAGAAACAAACAACCAGTCTGCCCACTAAGCTCCGAGATCAGGGAAGTTTTACTGTTCCTTGCACCATTGGTGATTGTTATTTTGATAAAGTTTTAATTGATTCTGGTGCAAGTATCAACTTAATGCCTTCATCTATATTTCAAAAACTAGGATTAGGAGATTGCAAAGATACACATGTAACTTTGCAACTTGCTGATAGAAGTGTAAAATACCCTAGGGGTATTGTGGAAAATGTCCTAGTTAAAGTTGACAAATTTTTTTCCTGTGGATTTTGTAGTGCTTGACATGGATGAAGATAGGGAAGTTCCCATGATCTTGGGCAGACCGTTCCTTGCAACAGGAAAAGCACTAATTGATGTGGAACAAGGGCAACTTACATTACGGTGATGGATGAACAGGTTACTTTCAATGTCTATGAGGCAATGAAGAAATTTGATGATGCCAATGCCTGTTACACCATCAATACCATTGATGAGCTGGTTTCTGAGTCACTTGAGGAACAAACTGGTGTGGAGACTATGGAGTCTGTCTTAAGAGACGTGGACAATTGGAGTGATGATGAAGAGGAAGAGAAAATGGAAGATGTACCAATGATCAAAACCAGATATTATGAATCTTTGGGTACAAATGAGCAGAAGCAAGTTCCATCTTTGATGCAGCCACCGACCTTGGAACTAAACCACTTCCTGACCATCTGAAGTATGCTTTTCTTGGAATTGGCGATACTTTGCCAATTATCATTTCATCTGCATTGACAGATAACAAGAACAACAGTTGATTGATGTGTTGAAAAAGCACAAAGAAGCAATCGGATGGACCATTGCTGATATCAAGGGTATTAGCCCTACCATTTGCACTCACAAAATCTTATGGAAGCTGAGTGTAAACCTACAGTTCAACCACAAAGGAGACTTAACCCGACACTTAAAGAAGTTGTCAAGAAAGAAGTTTTGAAGCTGCTTGACGCAGGTATCATCTATCCTATCTCTGATAGTAAATGGGTTAGTCCGGTTCAAGTAGTGCCAAAGAAAGGTGGTATGACTGTAGTGAAGAATGAGCAAAATGAATTGATTCCTACTCGTACTGTGACTGGGTGGAGAGTTTGTATTGATTACAGGAAGTTGAACGATGCCACTCGAAAGGATCACTTTCCACTTCCCTTCATTGATCAGATGTTGGAGAAACTTGCAGGGCATGATTATTACTGTTTTCTTGATGGATATTCTGGATACAATCAGATCTCTATTGCACCCGATGATCAAGAGAAAACAACATTCACTTGTCCTTATGGCACATTTGCCTTTAGGAGAATGCCTTTTGGACTTTGCAATGCACCTGCTACATTTCAGAGGTGTATGATGGCTATATTCTCAGATATGCTTGAGAATTTTATCGAGATCTTATGGATGATTTTTCAGTCTTTGGAAAGTCATTCGATCTTGTCTTGAGAATTTAGCCTCGGTTCTACAAAGATGCAAAGATACCAATCTGATCCTGAATTGGGAAAAATGCCACTTCATGGTTAGAGAAGGGATAGTGTTGGGTCACAAAATTTCTGCGAGAGGAATTGAAGTGGATAAAGCCAAAGTGGAGATTATTGAGAAGTTACCACCACCCACGACTGTTAAAGGAGTCAGAAGTTTTCTTGGACATGCTGGCTTCTACAGACGATCAAGGACTTCTCCAAAATTTCGAGACCTCTTTGCAACCTTCTGGAAAAAGATGCGGTGTTCAATTTTGATGACAAATGTCTGCAGGCATTCAATTTATTAAAGGAAAAGCTCATTTCCACACCAGTGATCATTGCGCCAGACTGGGAACTCGAACTCATGTGTGATGCCAGCGACTTTGCAGTTGGAGCGGTACTTGGTCAGAAACGAGGTAAGATCTTTCATGTTATATACTATGCAAGTAGAACACTAAATGAGGCCCAGAGAAATTATGCCACTACTGAGAAAGAGCTTTTAGCTGTTATCTTTGCATGTGATAAATTTAGGCCTTATCTGATAGGTTCTAAAGTTATAGTATACACTGACCATGCAGCTCTCAAGTATTTGTTTGCTAAAGCTGATGCAAAACCTAGGTTGATTAGATGGGTTTTACTACTGCAAGAATTTGATCTTGAAATTAAAGATAAAAAGGGAACTGAAAATGTTATTGCTGACCATTTGTCTAGACTTGAATCTGATAGTCTCGACATTCCATCAATGAGAAGTTCCCTGATGAAAATTGCATGCAGTAGAGATTCTGATTTGCCATGGTATGCTGATATTGTGAATTATTTGGTTAGTAAGATTATCCCATATGGTTTATCATATCCTCAAAAGAAAAAGTTTTTGCATGATGTAAAATACTATTTTTGGGATGAACCATATCTGTTTAAAAAATGTGCTGACCAAATAATTAGAAGATGTGTGCCTGAATCTGATCAGCTTAGCATTTTAGAACACTGTCATTCAAGGGAAGCAGGAGGACACTTTGGTGTTCAAAGGACTGCAGCAAAAGTATTGTCATCTGGATTTTATTGGCCTAACTTGTTTCGTGACTGCAGGAATTTCATTATGTCATGTGCTCAATGTCAAAGGACAGGTAACATTTCTAAACGACATGAATTACCACAAAACAATATTCTGGTAATTGAGCTTTTCGATGTTTGGGGGATTGACTTTATGGGTCCTTTTCCCTCATCTTTTTCAAATAAATACATACTTGTGGCAGTTGATTATGTTTCAAAATGGGTGGAAGCTGTTGCTTTACAAACAAATGATGCCCGAGTAGTTTTGAAATTTTTGAAAAAGAATATTTTTACCAGATTTGGTGTGCCCAGAGCTATAATTAGTGATGGGGGGTCTCATTTTTGTAACAGGCAATTTGAAAAACTTTTGGCAAAATACGGTGTTACACATAAAGTGACTACCCCCTATCATCCACAAACAAGTGGGCAAGTTGAAGTTTCTAATAGGGAGATAAAAAGAATTTTGGAAAAAACAGTTAATGCATCAAGAAAAGATTGGTCTTCAAAATTAGATGATGCATTATGGGCTTACAGGACTGCTTTTAAAACCCCTATTGGAATGTCCCCATACATGCTTGTTTTTGGTAAATCATGTCATCTTCCTGTAGAACTTGAGCACAAGGCATTTTGGGCTATAAAATTCCTTAACTTTGATGAAAAAGCTGCAGGTAAAAAGAGATTGCTCCAATTGAATCAACTGGAAGAATGGAGAAATGAGGCATTTGAAAGCGCTCGTATCTATAAGGAACGAGCAAAGAAATGGCATGATAGGAACATCATCAAACGAGAATTTTTCCTGGACAAAAAGTTTTACTTTACAATTCTCGTTTGAAGTTGTTTCCTGGAAAATTACGGTCAAGATGGTCGGGACCGTTTGAGATAGCAAAAGTTTTTCCATATGGAGCGGTTGAATTAAAAACTGAGGATGATCGAACTTTTAAAGTGAATGGGCAACTGCTCAAGCATTATTTTGAGGGGGAAAATCTTGACAGTACTACTACTGTCATCAATCTTAAAGAACCATGATCAGGTCAGGAAAGTCGGGCTAAGCGACTTTAAACTAAGCGCTTCTTGGGAGGCAACCCATGTCTAATTTTAGAGTAATTTTTATTTGTTTTGTTTTTACTAACTTAGCTATTAGTGTGGCAGGATATTTGAAAAAAAAAATTTCAAAAGGTTGAAGGCCGGCTCAGAGCTGCCAGCCTTGAGCAAGCTCTGAGAAAACAAGGAAGGCCGGCTCAAAGCCGCCGGCTTAGCCGGCGTAAAAGTCAGTACAGGAGTAGGTGAGCACCGCAATTTAGGCCGGCTTGGGAAAGGTCTAGGCCGCCGGCTTATATGCCGGCGTTGGAGTACAAGATTTACGCTGGCAAGGGAAGGTGAAGGCCGCCGGCTTAAGTCCGGCGTATATTGCAGATTTCTTGATTTTTGAAAATTCCCGATGAAGGCCGGCATCTGGGATTCAAAGCCGCCAGCTTTGAGCCGGCGTATCCATTTAGGCCGGCAGTGTAAATAGATAAGCAGCCAGCTTTGAGCTGTCGGTATGTAATTTTTTCACTTACACTGGCTTAAAGCCGCCGGCTTACATTGCAGAAATACCGGCGTACATTGTGCAGAAGCTTAAAAACAGGTACGAATCTCTTCTCTCTTTCATTCTCTCATCCTCATTCTCTCTCAATCACTCTCAAATCAACAAGTTCCCTCCTAGTTCATCATTCCGTTGTGATTAATCCACCTGATCAAGTAAGTATATATCACCTTTGTTCTTAATTTTCAATCGAATCCATTATATTACATGCATGATTGTTCAATCTGTTGATAATATGGGTTTTAGCTAAAAAGTGATATGAGCTTCAGATTTGATTATTTTGATGATGTGTGGATTAAGTGGCAATTCGTTCTATACATGTTTAATCAATTTGTTGATCCATTTGTTATATTGATTCATAATTGCTGCATAAATCTGTTGAAGAAAATTAGGGTTCTTGAGTTGTGTAGAGGATTTCAATTTCGAATTTGGGGTTTTGTGGAGATGATATTATAGCTGCTGGATTTGTAATTTTATATACTACTTATTAGCTCCAATTCTTGCATTGTGCTCAAATTTGCTCAGAATTGAAAGAGGAATTGGATTTATGCTCAAATGTTACAACAATTTCAGTATAAAATTGATTTTGGGACAAAAAGGAAAAATTTTTGAAAATCAATTTTATTTGAAAAATTTGAAAATTCCAACGTTCAATTCTGAGCTGGCAAGCCTAAGCTGCCAGCTTTGAAAGTAATATGCAAGTGTATATGATCCATGCAAATTCATTAGTTGATTGGTTATATGTATTGATATCCACAATGTTTAAAAACATGTTTTAGGCATATATCAGAATTTTGCATTCCTTAATACTAATTGAATTCAAATTATTTGCAGGAATGGCCCCAAAACAAAAACGACCAAGAACGGATGATGCTTCTACATTAGGTTCCGATACCCGAAATCTGCTGTCCAGTCAGCAGTGTGCCAAGGATAGAAAGAAAAAGCTGGTCAAGAACGACTTTATAAATATCCAGTATTTAGACTGGTGCTTGCTAGATCAGTTTGATATGGTAGACAGAATTCGAGGGATTATTCAAGATCAGTGTGGCTGAGATTATTTGACTTCGGGAGCCTGCATACAAGAATCTGACGATAGAGTTCTTGTCTACGGTCAAAAATATCCCAGACCGTGAGGAGTCCACCTTCCAGTTCCAGGCCTATGGACAGATACGGGAAGTAAAATTGAAGCAGATAGGCTACATCATGGGACTGTATGACAGTGAAGAAGAGAACCGGACTTTGCCAAACAGTTAGCCAGAGCACATGACACAGGAGGCTTACTGGGCCCACCTAGTTGGTCCTGGATCAAATGAGCACTTTGTCCCATCAAAATCACTAGCCACGTCATTCAGTGCTATTGAGCACAAGCTGCTTCATCACATTATTGCACACACCTTGAGCTGCAAGAAAACGAGTCACAGTAAGGTGACTACATTTGATATGTTCTACCTGTTTAGCCTTATTAGAGGTTACAGGATTGATCTCGGGGTGGAGGTAGCAAATTTTATATACCGGTAGGCTGAAGACACGAGGATCCGAGGTCTGGGTTGTGGAGGCTACATCACACGTTTATTGAAGGGGATGAACATTTTCGAGCCTCCACAGAACGAAGAGGTGTATGAGTGCAAGAGGATCACATCTGCACCATTTAAAGGCTGGGGATTGCTGAAAAACCCCAGGCTAGCACAGCCACTGGTATTGGAGGGATTGAGTTCCAGGATATTTTTCCTGGAGACGTTCCATTTGAGATGCCATCTACATCCGCTCCACCTCCTCCTACAGGCGCTTCATCAGCATACGGTATGGACCAGCTTAGGCTGGATGTAGAAGAATTGAAGCGTCAGAGTCAAGAGCTCAGAGATAGTCAAGAAAGGGAGAGAAAGAAGAACAAGAAATTCATAAAGACTATCTTTGATGCGCTGAAGACGGCCATCTGCTGCATTAGCCCAGAGACGGGGGCTGGCATGACCTATCAGACTTCATCTGAGTCTCACTCAGATAGGCTCAGTTTCAGAGCATACTCAGACGGTCAGCCCAGGAGACACTGCGAGACAGACACCTGAGGCAGCAGCAGACAGAGCCCGGGGCCAGAGAGCTAGAGACCCTGCTAGCTCTTATTTGCTTTTATTTGATATCTATATTATTGGCCTGTATATTTATTGAGTACCCAAGTTCCTGTGGGTGAACTCATTTCTTATTTTTCTGCTTTTATTCTGCTTTTATTTTGTTTTTGTTTTTGTTTTTGTTTTTGTTTTTCTTTGTAGTGATTACAGGAATCGAGCAAAGCAAATCTCTTGCAATGCCAAATTTTGATGATTATGAATCAACTGACTTCAGGGAAGTATCCAATTCATTTCTTTTTCTTTCCTCTGTTTATTTGTTGAAAAACAGAAGTCACTGTTTGATTGAAGTGTGGGGGAAGGAATAGAATTACATGAAGTGCTGAAGTGATGAATATGATCTGTTTGCTGTTGTTTTATTGAAAAATCTCCACCTTGTATTTTTGGTTTGAAAGCAAAATCATGAGGAAATTCTGCCAAAATTTTTTCAAAAATCTCTTGAAATTGGAGATAGTACAAAGCAAAGAATGAAAATCAATGAAATTGACTTGTGAAAGTATCTTACTCACCTGCTATTGTGATTGGTTTACTAAGTTAAAATTAAGTTGTAAAATCCTTAAGGAACAAGTTTACTTGATTTTTAACTTTGGAATTGGAAATTTAAGAGCTGGTCGAGTCCTTTTGTTGAAAAATAAACAGGTCTACTTCTTGGAAATTTTAATTTGTATATATTCTTTGAATTTTAACACTTGGTGAAAGAGGTAGAAGAAACTTTTAAACTTAGTGATCCTTCATAAAAATAAGTCTTTGATATTGTATTGCATTCAAAAAACAAGCATAGCCACTACTCCTCTGACTTGAAATTTGAGTTATGAGTATCTGAACTTGAATGTTAAAGTGAGGAAGAGTTCTTAGGGGTATTTTGAAACCTGTCACTTAGGTGATGAGCCTGGGATGTGCCGACTCAATGAACTCACTGTAACGAGAAGGGAAGAATGGCAAAAGTTCAATTCATGAGCTTTGAAAAACAAAAAGATGGAGGCAAAAACCTCCCAAAAAGAAAATAAATGCTTGAGAAAGAAAAAGAAAAATGAATGCAAAATATGCAAAGGAAGGAGACTTATAATAAAGAAGGAGAAATTCTAAGGAAAAAGTAGATACCACATGCTTTCATTTTGTGTTACTTAGAATATATATAAGCTAGAAATCCAAAGAAGTTTAAATGGTATTTTTCCTTAGTGGATTAAGTATTTGCTTTTGAATTGAAAGTTCTTTTGTTAAAAGTTGAGATTAAAACTTGTTTTTTTTGGATTAACTCCTAAATTTTGATTATAGTACTCTAATTGCAAGGAATTAGTATGGTTAGAGCTGTAGATACAAGAAAAACAAGTTAAAAAGAATTGAGATTAATGAAAAATTGTACTATCTATAAAGAGATTTCATTTTATTCTTCATTTTGCTTGAGGACAAGCAAAAGTTTAAGTGTGGGGGAATTGATAAGATCATATTTTATACAAATTTTGATAATTAAAAGAGCTATAATGGATATTTGTTTTCATTAAATTTTATGTCTCAGGACTAATTTGGATAAAGAAATCAAAACAAGAGACTTTGAATCAAAAATAAGCAAAATTGAAGTCAAGGCCGACAATTCATCATTGAAAGCCGCCGGCCTTTAGACGGCGTAAAATCCAAGGCCGTTGCTGCACAGCCAGCTTTGCCTAGCAACATTCAAAGCCGCCTCAAAGCTGCCGGCGTAGAAGATGAAGAAGCCAGCGTAAATGAAGGCCGGCAGCTCAGAACTGAAACATCACCAGCTTTGAAGGAGTTACATTATAAGCCGGCATGAAAGCCGCCGGCCTTGAGGCAGTGTACATGGAAAAATTGAAGAGACATGAAGACATGAAACGCTTGAAGGAAAATGAAGCAACACATCTGTTGGAATGCCTACGCCGGTGTTAAAGGCGCCGGCCTTGGGACGGCGTTCATTATAAATTAGCCCAACGCTTCATTTCTGACTACATACGCCGGGTAGATCTACATTCAAAGCCGCCGGCGTTGAAGCGGCCTACATTATAACTGATATTAAAGGCTGCCAGTGCACTGCCTACGCAAAGGACAATTTGAAGATACGCCGCCTGTAAGCCGCCGGCGTAGGATCCAAAACGGCCGGCGTACATTGTGAAACAGCAAAGTTCATTAAATGTTTTTCACGAAATTTTTCCTATAAATAGGGGTCTTCCCCTCACATTCAGAATCATCCAAGCATCCAAATATCCACTACTCCAAGTAGCTTTAGAATATTTAGAATAGGCATTTCATTAGAGATATTTGAAGTTATACAAGATTTGCAAGTGAAGCTTTAGTATTTTAAATTGGTGATTTCTAATCTTATTCTTTTTATGCAATTCATATACTTGAATATTCTGATCATAATGAAATCATTTGCTATTTCTTATTTGATTGTTGAATCATCATCCATGAGTAACTAAAACCTTTTTGTGGGAAGTTGATGAAGCTTTGAACATGCTAAAATGATTTTTGAATCCATGTTATGAGATAGTTAGAATCATGAAATATTCATATTGAATTCTGATTATTCATCATGTTTTGGTGTATAAGAATTCTAATAACTCGGAAGGGAAATTAGTGTTCACATGAATTCATAAATTGAGATTAAATTGCAATTGCGGAAGCGGCGTACTTTAATCTAGTTTAGAAATTATCCATGAATATTAATGCAATGTTTTATGTTGATTTCTCACTAAGGAATTAGGAAATTTTAATATAAAGTATTAGTCAATTGTAAAAACGAGAGATTTATAATTGTAATTTTGATTCCACTAATGATTTATTTAACGGAAGTTATTGAATTGTTTTGTGGTTAAAAAGGTTTTCAAACTTTGTTTTTAAATCTTGATAATTTCTTATGAATGTTCATGAATTTAATTATCATTATAACATGAGTTCAAGTGGATTGGCAATAGTTTAAAGTGGATTCTACTCCTTCCCACACTGTTCACCATATCCCTCTCTTTAAAAGCTCATTGCATTTCATATAGATAATTAGTTAGATAAGTTAGTTTAACTTAATCATTTTAAAAAAGATCAATTGCCTAGATATTAGTATTAGTTGATAATTGTCTAGTAGTTAGTAAATCCTTGTGGGATCGACACTTTATTCATGCTATATTACAATAAAAGACCTAGTGCGCTTGCTAGAAATATGCTTTAAAATTCAATACTTATCACAGCACATCAAATACCGGTAGTAGAAAAATCGAGTATAAAAGCGATATCTGATATTTTTAGCTACCGAAAAATTACGAAATTGATATTTTTGGAAATCTTATATTTTTACGAGTCTAACGGTATATTCGGAATATTTTTACTATTCCAGGCCTCCGGACACGTTTTATGAGAACTGTGTCCGTTCGGGTTCGAAGGACATCCGAATTTCGCGAAACTGAAACTTTTATAAAACCTATGGTCATTACGAACTATTACAACTAATTTTTCCAACTTCGTTTTCTAGGGCTTGAGAAAACGGCAATGCCGGACTTAAGCGGTTACGGTAAACTAGGGTTTGGTTGACTCTGGAAATCCGGTTGACTTCCGATTAGGGTTTAAACTATAATTCGGATCCAAAAATTTCGGGGATTTACAACCTACCCCCCTTAAAGAAAGTTTTGTCCTCAAAACTTGAAATTTGCAACTTGAAATTCGTACCTGATTCTTCAAAGAGACTTGGATATTTCTTTCGGATCTCATCCTCGGCTTCCCAAGTAGCCTCTTCTCGCGAATGATTCCTCCATAACACCTTGACATATCGGATATCCTTGTTTCTCAGCTTTTGAACTTTCTGATCCAGAATTTGAACTGGGTGCTCTTCATAAGTCAAGTTTTCTTTCAGCCTGACTGGTTCAAGCTCCACAATCCGATCAGGGTCGGGGAGATGCTTTCTTAGCACGGAGACATGGAAGACATTATGTATTCCCGACAGGTTTGGTGGTAATGCCAAGCGATAAGCCAAATCTCCTACCCGTTCGAGGATTTCGAAAGGTCCGATATACCTTGGGCTTAGCTTCCCTCGAGCTCGTACACGATGGATACTCTTTATTGGATTCACCTTTAGGTACACATGATCACCAACGTTAAACTCGAGGATTCGCCGTTTTTGATCTGCCCAACTTTTCTGTCTATCTTGGGCCTCTTTCATCCTTTGCTGAATAATCCTGACTTTATCTGAGGCATCTTGGATGAGATCTGGTCCAATTGTTAACTTTTCTACATCATCCCAAAATAGAGGCGATCTACACCTTCTTCCATATAAAGCTTCGTACGGTGGCATCTTAATTGTTGAATGATAGCTGTTGTTGTAAGCAAACTCTACCAAAGGTAGGTGTACTTCCCAGCTTCCTTTGAATTCCATAACACAAGCTCTTAACATGTCTTCCAAAGTCTGGATAGTTCGCTCTGATTGTCCATCAGTTTGTGGATGATAAGCTATACTGAACTGTAACTTGGTCCCCATACATTTCTGAAGGCTCGTCCAAAATTTTGACACAAATCGAGGATCTCGATCCGATACAATCCCTGCTGGAACTCCATGTAGTCTCACGATCTCCCTTACATATAGCCGGGCCAACTTTTCCATTGAGTAGGTCATGTTGATGGGAATGAAGTGTGCAGACTTGGTAAGTCGATCCATAATTATTCATATGGCATCATATCCGGCTGATGTTCGGGGCAATCTCATACGAAATCCATGGTAATTTGGTCCCATTTCCATTCTGGTATGGCCAATGGTTTCAAAAGTCCTCCTGGCCTTTGGTGTTCAATCTTTACTTGCTGACATGGGACACTTCATTACGAATTTAGCTATATCCTTTTTCATACCATTCCACCAGAAACGACTTTTAAGGTCTTGGTACATCTTGGTACCACCGGGTGCATGGTATATCCTGAGTTATGCGCCTCCTCCGTTATTTCCTTTTCACCTCCTCATCATTTGGTACACATAATCTCCCTTCATTCTTACTACTCCTCCTCATCTATCTCAAAATCGTCATACCTTCCTCCCTGTATCTCACTTTTCAACTTTTGTATGACTTCGTCATATCATGAGATTCTTTGATTCTATCGATCAGGGTTGGCTCCATTACCAAATGGGAAATTTCTATTTCCGCACTTTGCCCCCACAAATTCAATGCTCAATCTCTCGAATTCCTTTATAAGTTCTTTTTGAGTTGTGAGCATGGCTGCAACTTCTCCATGGTTCTTCCGACTCAAAGCGTCTGCTACCGCATTCACTCTTCCAGGGCAATATTTATTCCAAGATCATATTCTTTGATCAACTCCAACCATCTCCTTTGCCTCATATTCAATTCCTTTTGTGTGAATAGATACTTGAGGCTCTTATGGTCCGTATAAATCTCGCATCTCTGCCCATATAGGTAGTGCTCCAAAGCTTGAGAGCGAAGACAACTGCTAACTCAAGATCATGCATCGGGTAATTTTGTTCATGCGGCCTCAACTACGTGAAGCATAAGCAATTACCTCCCCTTCTTGCATAAGCACACATCCTAAGCCATTTCTTGATGCATCACTATGGACGGTATATGGCTTTTCTGGATCAGGTAGGGTTAAAATTGGAGCAGACACCAATCGTTGCTTTAATTCTTGGAAACTTTGTTCTCTTTTCTCATTCCAAATGAATCTTTCATTCTTTTGGGTCAATGAGTTAGTGGCTTAGTATTTTTGAGAAATCTTGCACAAACTTCCTGTAATAGCCAGCTAATCCAAGAAAACTTCTAATCTCAGTCACCGTCCTTGGTTGTTTCCATTCCCTTACGGTCTTAATCTTTTCAGGATCTACGGATATTCCTTTCTCCTGAGATAACATGTCCTAGAAAAGATATTTGGTCCAACCAAAGTCACACTTGGATAATTTGGCATATAACTTGTGCTCCTTAAGGTTTGTATTGCCATTCTCAGATGTTCTTTGTGTTGCTCCCGTGTTTTAGAATAAACCAAAATATCATCAATAAAGACAATCACGCATTTATCCAAGAGCGGTTTATACACCCGATTCATCAAGTCCATGAAAGCTGGGTGCATTTGTCAATCCAAATGGCATGACCATGAACTCATAGTGTCCATACCGAGTTCTAAAAGTGGTCTTTGACACATCCTCTGGTTTTATCCTCAGCTGGTGGTATCCAGATCTTAGATCAATGCGTGAGAATACACTGCTCCTTGTAGTTGGTCAAATAGATCGTCTATCCTTGGCAATGGATACCTATTCTTGATAGTGACCTTATTGAGTTCCCGATAGTCAATACACAATCTCATCGATCCATCTTTCTTTTTACGAATAATACCGGAGCTCCCCAAGGCGAGACACTTGGTCTAATAAATCCTTGGTCAAGCAATTCTTGTAATTGCTTCTTAAGTTCCTTGAGCTCAACAGGTGCCATTCGGTATGGTGCCTTGGATATAGGTTCTGTTTTTGGCATCAAATCGATCTCAAAATCGATTTCTCGTTTTGGGGGTAACCCAGGCAATTCTTCTGGAAAAACATTAGAGAATTCATTAACGATGGGGATGTCGTCAATGTTGGGTCTTTCCTTATCCTCCTCCGTACTTCCCACATAACTTTCAACTCCTTCCTCAACCTCTTCAATTACTCGAACGAACTTAACTCCAAACTTTTAGAAGTTGCGGATTCTCCCAAAAATGTAGCTTTCTTCCCGTCTTGTCCCATGAATTCCACCTTTTTATTTCTACAATCTACCTTTGCTTCCACCATGGACAACCAACTCATTCCGAGAATCACTTCGTACTTGCTGATTTCTATTACTATAAGATCGGTAGTTGCTTCATGGCCTTGTATCTTCATGGGGCAATTCCTTATTACTTCTTTGGTAGTCACCACACTACCGGTGGGGGTTTTTATACGAAAACTTGTTGTGATTGTGGTGATAGGTAAACCGGTCTTCAAGGCTACACTAGTGGCAACAAAGGAATGTGTTGCACCGGTATCGAAGAGGGTATAAGCGGTTAGGTCCCCTATTTGTATGGTTCCTGCGTTCAAGACGCGTGTTACTATTCTTATTGTCCTTAAAGGTTCCCTAGATATCTATTATTTCCAACATACATCATAACTTTATACTCAACAGATATCAAAACATATATTTTAAAGGTTGAGGCTAACCTGTAACCAAGCTATAGTCATACTCCTCTCCATGGTCCAGGGCAGCCAACTCTACTCCTTCTTCGGCATCCTCCTCGCAGACCCATTGCCCTTCAAGGTTGTAAATTCTCAGCCCATGCATAGATGATGCCGAGCGACTTCCGCTTCCATTCCCACTCCTTGTCGGGGCAAGTCCTCCTGAGGATCCAACAGGTCGGTTTGCTGTGAGATTCCTTTGGGGACACTCGTTAGCAAAATGTCCCAATTGCTTGCATACGAAACAAGTCGTAGAAGCTTTCTTTGGGCAATCCGGAATCTTATGGCTCGGGTCACCACAGAAATAACACTTGTTCTGGAGAAGGGGGCATCTCTTCGGGTAATGCGCCCTTTGCATTTCCAACAATTTGCTGCCTTGGAATTATCCTTCTGTCCACTGAAATTTCCCTTAAAGTTGCTAATTGGTTTAAACCTCTTAGAAGGGAAATTGGAGCTTGTTCCTGGTTGAAATTTCCTTCCAAACACATGCACTTTCTTCTCAAAGGTCCCGGCTTTCCTTTTCTTGGCCCCTTCAACAATTCTTGCTCTTTCAACCAATTCTCTGAAGGTGCGAATGTCAAACTCTTCTAACCGCATCCTTAAGTCCTCATCTAACCCATTCAGGAACACTTGTCGTTTCAGCTCCTCACTATACTTATAAGAATCCGGAGCATACTGCAGGAGTCGGCTGAATTCCGTCTCATATTGTTCTATGGATTTTCCTTTCTGGGATATGTGCAAGAAATCCGCACTATACCTTACTCTTAAACTTCCAGGGAAATAATTTTCCAGAAACTCATTCCGAAACATATCCCAGGTGATAGGTGGCGGCAATTCCCTACTCTTGGACTCCCACCAGATGCGGGCATTAAACCTCAACATATAAGTACCATAGCTTATTCGAAGATGATGAGGAACTTCATAGGCGGCAAAAGATCGTTCTATCTGCGCGAGCCAATCTTCAGCTTCATCTGGTTTCCCAAAAGCTCCGTCAAAGTAACGGTTACTTTTGATAAAATCTGGGAGTGAAGTTCTGTATGGTCGAGGTGGTGGCGGAGGCGGCAGGGTGCTGTATGTGATTGAGCATCAGGTGCTGCTGGTCCATGTACAGATGCTTGGGGTGGTGCTTGTGCTGGTGCCGGAGGTGGCATATTCCTCTGTTGTTGTTGAACTAACACATTAAGAAGCTGTGTTAATTGACCCAGAGTGGCTTGGAGATTGCCTTGCTGGTCTGGGGCAGGAGCCACAGGGGGCACTTCTGGTTGGTTAACCTCTTCAGGCGGGTTATTTGATGCCTGCCTCATCCTTGGTCGTCCTCTTCTAGGTCGGCTGTTTTAATTGTTTACGTAAATACTAGATTATTAAGTCTTTTGCATACTAAGTTACGGAAATTGCGGAAATTTTAAGAAATAAACATAAAGGGAAATATCACAAGAGAAATTTAAGCAACTAAATCAAGAGAGGAAATTTGTTTAAAAAAATATTTAATTAAAAAGCATAGAAGGGAATAAAATCTTATAAAGAAATCAAGGTAAAAGAAATTCAAAATACAATAAATATTGAAAACATAAATTGAATTACTAATCGATCCTATATCCTAAGTCGATCTGGTTACAAAATTCTTGTTGGACACATGGGATTGCTCATGTGGATCCTTCCTTCTTTCTTTGATCTTTTCTTCCTGGTGAGGGAGTTGCATTACGGTGGTTGGGTCTAGAAGTCGTCCTTAGCCATCTTAGTTACGAACAGCTTCAATTGCTTCGGTCCATCATTCTTTTTCCTTTACGGGAGGGTTGATTTCTAACGTGCTTGGCTCCCGTTGATCAAACTTCGTCTGCTGCTGCTCCTCATCGGATACTTCCGTCACTTCTTTCTCGATCAGGTTTCTACGCGAGATCGTCTTCGATTCGGGATATTCTCATCAGGCCATTTGAAATCTTGACTGGCTTTACGTTGGTTGGAAATATCCTTATCTCGTCCATGATTGCTGGCTCATCGTGGGCATATATATATAATCGTCCTATGGAATTCCAAGCTCGAAAATCGGGAAAACTAAACATCTATTATTTCGGAAAATGAACGTAGCTTTTTGGAGCATAGGGTGTGGTTGTAATGGCACGTAAGACATTCCATATCGTAAGAAACTTCTAAGTTGTCTAATAGGGAAAACTCCTTACATAGGCTTCTTACTTTAACCGGTATCCACAAGGGTTTCACCATTTCTTAAGTTCAAACATTGGGCCTTAACTCTAACTTCTCCAAGAGTAATTTATAAAGGACAAGGGAGGTCATTAATTCTCCTTTTTGAGAATTTCTAAACTTGTCTAATCCTATCTAAGTCCTTTGTAAACATATCTATCTTTTTCTATTCTAGATTTATTCCTATTACCTTTATTTCTATAAACTTGTTGCTCTGATACCAACTTAAACTGTCACGCCCCGAAGGGTACCCTAAACGTGGCAGTCCGCCACATATAATATCAAGGCTTAAGAATGGCTACCTTAGTCATGCGAAAGCCTTAGTATTATATGTAAGGCGTCTAACACGGTAATAGGAGACGCTTTTGGGAAGCATAGTTTAAGCAAGTAAAGATAAACATACAAGAATCCAGAAATAAAGTATATCATATCATAAATAACCAAAGGTCTGTTACATAATTTCTTAGGGGCATACCCCCGCTAATTCCAAGGATCGAGATAAACTTCATAACATCCAAAATACTACATTAAAGATTTCAAAGGAATTCTAATCTAAGTCTTCGAGTAGATTTCCTCCAAAAGCTTCAACATAAAACGTATACGGATACTGGAAGACCTCGGGCACAAAAATAGGTGTTCCTGAGAATACAAATATCTATAGGGGTGTAAGCTTATGGGCTTAGTGAGTAAATCCCAAAATTCATACTCGAAGTAAATTATCAATCAAGTTTATTATTCAAACATATGAAATGCAACAACCACGTGAGCATACAAGACATATGACTTTCCGGGAATCATATGTTGAATGAATTTACGCCCTTCATTCGGGGTTGGGTATTCAGGCCAATTACAGCCACAACTTTTAAAAACACTTTTATAGATCTTACCGGCTCCTATACGCCATCAAAAACTTGTAGTTATTACAGGCTCCTACTAGCCACCAATTTAAGTAGTTCTTACTGGCTCCTACTCGCCACTTACATGATATACCGGTTATGTCTACCACCACTATTATACACTTGTCCCACCAATTGTATAGTAGTGAATGCAATGTGACTCAACATATGAAGTGCATGAATAATTTCTTTAATTAAAGTCTAGTAGTTACATTTAACTTCTTTCAAGTGATCAACCAATTTCAAACATTCAAGATATTAATGCACATACAACTTTATTACAAACAAATCGAGTTTCGATATACTTAGTATTTTCAACATATTATCATACACTTCCTTTTGATTTTTCTTAATTCTAGTGCAACTAATTTTACAAGCACAATCAAGAGTATGAAAAATAACGGGAAGTAACTCACTCGGCCATGATGACACCTTTCTTGAATTGGATGGTCGTTCGGAATTTCCACTTAATCGTAGTAATCCTCGGGATACGAACAATCCTCCTCGTGATTATCTAATCAAGAAGAATACCCAAAATGAGTATTTCATGAAATTCTATCCTTGAAGATTCTAATCTTTTCTTAAAATCGTGGTAAAATCGTATAAGGGGAAATTCCAACTTAAAATGGCCATAACTTGCTCATTTTAACTCGGAATTTCGCGTATAATATATCGTTTTCTACCTACTCGAAAAGATCTACGCATTTCTAAGCTTATTTCATAAAACTAAGTCGTTTGGGTTCCGAAAAGGTAGCGAGATTTGCCACGAATTTGCAAACACTTGTTTTCCTTCTTGTAAACAAAGCTCATTTGAAAAGATAAATATTTCAATTATTTTGTAAACTTTTGAAAGGTATATATATATTGTAATGACTCATAACAAATGTATGAAGTAAATGAAGTTGTCTCAACTTAAAAAGTAAGGTTTTAAAAGACTTTGAACTTGAGATTATATTTTACTTTTGAAAGATCTTATTAAGATGAATATTCTATTTCTAAATGAAATCTCTTGTAATTACTTTAATTTCCTAAAGTGTGGTTTTATTTTCTAAACTTGGATTTCAAAAGTAGCAAAATGACATTTTTATTTCTTGTAATGATTCCAAAAGAATTTCTACTTCTTGAAAAGATAAGTTTTCATAAAACCTTTTGTTTATGTAAGAAAAATCATTCCCATACATGTTCATGGGTTTTTAAGAAATCCATTTTCCATATTTATTTCTTTTAGAAAGAATCTTTAATTCAAGAAAACACTTTCTCATTTTTTTTGTTGAGACAAAAACATTATGTTCATGCATGAATATGAATCATAACTATAGAAATTAAAAATAATAACTTGAAAGCTTAAGTAAATAATAAAGTAAATCAAGTATTGGGACCTTAGCTTCATCAAGGTACCCCGGGACTAAGAAAAGACTAGTCCCGAAAAGAAAAGAAAGAGAAATTGTTTTGACTTGATGAGGACAAGTCTAAGACTAGAATGACTAGTCTTAAAATCAACTTGAAATTAAATAAATTGCAATGAAGTAAATAAATTGCATGAAAGATAAATAAATTGTAAGACAATGAGCTTATATGCTCTAAATATATATATAGTTATAGTTATATTAGATAGTATAAATAAAGAAATAAGAAACATAAATGAACATAAGGAATTATGTTATGAACAAAAACAAAGCATGAACCTAATGTTGCTTTCTTAACCTTCATGGTTTTAGAAAACATACACTAAGCTCATACTAAGTAGATGAACATGAAGAATTCTTGAGAAATTTCTTACCTAAAGGAAGCTAAACTAAGAGACTTCTTGAAGAACTCTTGAGAGAATTGGAGAGAAATTTTTGTAGAGTAACTTTAGAAGAAGAGGTGTGAAAGAAGTGAAGGTATGAGGGGGTATTTATAGGAAAATGTGGGAGATAATTTGTGTTAATTAAATAATGAAAAAAAAATTGAGCATATGGGGGGGGGCGCTATTTGTTGTGGGGGAAAAATTAATTTTTTTGTCTTTTGTTAATTAAAAGTAAGAAATGAAAGATGTGAAATTGTATTGGAAATGAAAATGTGTAAGAAATAGGTGTAAATAGGTTGTAAGAAAAAGTAGAGATAGATGAATAGTGTAGAATAGTAGAAAATAGTGTAATGTAAAAGTAGACATGACAATTAAATACCGGTAGTAAGAAAATACGCGTATAAAAGCGATATCTGATATTTTAGCTACCGAAAAATTACGAAATTGATATTTTTGGAAATCTTATATTTTTACGAGTCTAACGGTATATTCGGAATATTTTTCCTATTCCGGGCTTCCGGACACGTTTTTCAAGAATCATGTCCGATCGGGTTCAAAGGACACTCGAAATTCTTCAACTGATATTTTTATAAAACCTATAGCTATTACGAACTATTACAACTAATTTTTCCAACTTCGTTTTCTAGGGCTTGAGAAAACGGCAATGCCGGACTTAAGCGGTTACGGTAAACTAGGGTTTGGTTGACTCTGGAAATCGGTTGACTTCCGATTAGGGTTTAAACTATAATTCGGATCCAAAAATTTCGGGATTTACAGTTCCTACGTGCTAGTACACACAGAGATCCGATTGGAAATTCATTTGTATGGATACAATAAAGGGAGTTCACGTTGCAACATCTCAGATCCGAATTTCTAGTATTTTAAAGCATCAAAAAGGTAATTCTATCCGTTTTAATTTGATTGAATGGCATGGATCGACAATTGAGAATTTAGAGTTCATTTTTTTGAAAACGAAAGTACATTTCCACTGCGTATTGATCCTTAAATTCCCAACAGTGGTGTCAGAGCCACTTGCAATTTCAATCAAATTCTTTTCATATGATATATGTATGTTGATATGTATGTTCTATGGAAAAAGTTTTATGCGGATAAGATCTACATATGTTTGCATGTTCGTTTTATGAAATCGGCCGAATTCATTTTGTTTATGTGGCATGAATTTAAAAGTAGATTAGATTTGCATTTTAAATCAAATTCTATTATGTGCGGAGACATGCATCTGATATAAGACACGGATTATAAATTAAAAAATTATATTTGTTTAAAGATATTGTGTTGATAAGATTAGCGCGTGATTACACCTGTTTGGGGTCTGATCAGGGTTCATTAGGGGCGTTTCTTTTGGATTTCTTTTGCATTTGATTTTAAATTTTTTGAAATGTTTGTTTTCTATATATTTGGAACGTTGTTCTATTAAAAAAAAAACGTGTTTTTAATCCTAGCAGATGCAGATCTACGAAAAATAGATAAGATCTGTTTGATCGGATTTGTTAGACATTATTCTTATTTTAGACGTCCAAAAACAGAAGCAGCAAATTCTTGGGGTCTTTTACATATATGATATGATTCAATTATTCAATAGGTCTGGGTTATTTTTAAAAACAAATTGTTCATTTGATGAACAATTTTGAGTTTTAAGAAAGGATTTTCATGGATGTTTCAGAAACAGTTTTAAAGGGTTTTGAAAAGGGAGTTTCAAATTTTCAAAAGGATTTCCCTTACCCATATTTACTTTTTCGTCTAGGTTTCAAGGGCGCTACCCCTAAAACCTTGCAAGGGACGCTGCCCTTGAAACCCCGTAAGGGACCCTGTACCCTTGACCCTTGCCCACTAACCGGCTAGTGAGACCACCGAAAGGGGACTCTGTCCCCTTGACCCCTGCAAAGTACATGTCTTAACTCTATAAGCTATAATTAATGATACTTAACATAAAACATGCTTTTAAAGTGTTTATAAGTTTTATGTGTGTTTATCATGTGTGCTTATTTTACATATATGGTGCATAGCATGACCCTAAGACCTATGTTATTGGTAGGTTTTATTTACTTTCTTTTAATGGGTTGTAATTTTATAAATACGGCTTGCGTGTCATTTTTATTTTATTGTAATTTAGTTTTCTACTAAGTAATAGTAGGAATCTCTTTGTATCTTTCATTATTGTAATGAAGACATGAAGATGCCATGAATATCATATTGGTAAATTCTTTACCAATCTAAGGTCAAAAATATCAGATTGGTAAATTTTTGACTTATTTCGAACCCGGTCGGATACAGACTTTGAAAAGTGTGTCCCAGGGCTCGAGATATAAAAAATATACCATTAATACCATTAGACTCGTATTTTTATAAGGATTTCTAAAATATTAGTTTTATAATTTTTCGATAACTAGAAATATCTAATTTTGCGATTATATTCGTATTTCATTACTACTGGTAATTAACTGGTCTTTTGTATTATTCACTACTATTCACTACACAATTTTATTATTCTTATAAAATCTTATATTTTTAGATAAATATTTTGTATATCATAGAATTTTTTTTTTTCCAAAATTTAGTTAGTTTCGAGTTTTTACGGGATCCGTTTCTATTTAAGGCTCGATACTAAAAATAAAATAAATTAATTTAATATTTGAAAAATATTTTTATTTTCATAAAATATTTTTTTAGAATTTTTCGAGTTATAAAAATATAATTTATAGCTCATATTCACGTATTTTGATCATACTGGTAACTTATTTGATAATTCACTAAAATAAATTAATTAATTATCTCATTTTAATTATGAAAATCTGCTACAAATATTTAGAATACATTTTCCATATTTTTGTTATTTTTTTTAAGAAAGTACTCTTACAACCTATACCTTTATGTACACCTTTCACACATCACTTCTTTTTCACTTCAATCTTTTGACACTTCACCTTGTCCCTTAAAATACTCCAAAATTTATTAAAGTAAAGTGATTTCAACCCTTCTTTAAGAAGCTACACTTACATATTAATTACACATTACACTTTCAAGTCAAAAACCAACCAAACTTTCTCTTCTTCTCTCTATTCAAGCGAGCAATGGGACTCATATTGCTGCCCATTTATTTATTTTTATCTCATTTAATGAGTCTTTAACTCATTCTATCTCTCTCTTTCATTTAAACCTTCAAACCTTTACCATTCTTTACTTTTTCCTCTCTATTTTTCCTCTCTTTCTCTCTTCTTTTCTCTTGTTCTTACAAGAAAAACAAGCTGCCCCATTTCAAATTCTTAGTTCCACATTCTATTCTTGAAGATTCTTGAAGTAAACTTTCTTCTTAAGCTTCCATAGATGATATAGGAAAAGTATAGTAAGAGTTTCATGCATTAAATGACCTTCAATAAGCTTAAAAGCTAAGGATGATGATAACAAAATGAAATAAGCCTCTTCTCCATGATTATTCTCTTGTATTATTATTATTTTCTTGCTAAAAGTAGTTGTATTTTATAGATCTAACTTTTTTTGTAGCTTTGATTTTGTTTATATCTTAGATCTTGTTATTTGAGTTATTTTACTATTATTTGTTTTATTTTCAAGTTATGTGGTTATTGCTTATGATTTATGCATATATTCATCATTCACATAACCATCATAGTGTTCATGCATTTATAACTAGTATAGTAAACTAGATCTAGTTGTTTTAAGTTCATACATGCATTAGACTTTTGTTTTATATTCTTAAATAACTTGTAATAGCTTGATGGTGGTAGGAAAGTATTAGAAAGCTCAAGATTATTTAGTTTCAACAAAAATCATTTTTGAAAATTCGGATAAAAAGAGAACCATATTTAGAAAAGCTATTTTTCAACCTCAAAATGTGATTTTTCATTTAAAATGAAGGGCTTAGGGAATAGATATCATAAATGAATGATCTTGATGAGTTAAGTTTAGATCTATGTGTTTATAGTTTACTACCATAGATTTCTTTTACATTTATGTTCATATTAAGTGTAGATTTTAGTTTTGAACTTAAACAAAAATGGTGAAATTCGTGTCTAGGCAAGATCCATTTTTAAAAACCACTTTCCAAGTGTCAAAATGAAATTTTTACTTGAGATAATGAAAGCTTAATGTATATATATCATCAAGACTTCATTTTATATGGTTCAAATATTATTTTCAAATATTATTTTTCATAACAAAACTCTATTTTTGGATTTAGGCCAAGGCATAGTTTAAAAACATTTTTTCCAACTTAAAAATGAAGTTTTTATTCAAGATATGGAAGGCTCTTAAGATAGGTTATGTAAAGGATGATTTTTCATAAGTTTAGATATATTTTATCAAAAGATATGTCCAAAAATAAATTTTGCAAATTCGGATCTCAACCAAGACCAATTTTGAAAACCCATTTTGCAACTTCAAAACAAGATTTTTATTAAAGAAATGGAAGCCTTAAGGAGTAGGTTTGATTAAGAAATGGTTTTTGAAAGACTAAATGAGTTTTACAAAGAAAACAAACTCAAATGAATTTTTCAAAATTCGGATTTGAAAATAGCCACCATTTAAACACCTATTTCCAAATGCCAAAATGATAATTCTTATAGGAAAATGGAAGTCCTAGGGAATATATATAACAAAGACCAAGTTTTGACAAGGATAAGAGAGGTTTATCAAAATATAACCTTAGAACAACAAATGGTTTCCAAGAATAAGTTAAACAATGTTTTCATTCTTTAAATTTTTGTAAAATTCGTACTTAGGCAAACCACCTATATAAACATCTATTTTCTAACCAAAAAATGAAGGTTTTTATTGAAATAATGAAGGTGATGGTTATATAGGTCATCAAAGTTGAGTTTTGATAAAAGCAAGTATGATTTTACAAGAAGAAAAACTATTTTTCTTAAGTCTAGTAAAATTCAAAGTTTTGCAAAGTAAAAGTTTTCAAAAAGAGTTCTTGGTACTATATGTATACATATAGATAGATAATCTCATAACCTTCACAAGAATAGCTTGTAGGTATTACATATATACATGATGCATTTGTAGAAATAAAGTAGGAAAAATTGAGTTGTTTGTCATTTTAAGAAATTCGTAATAATGGAGTAATGGCATGAAAACACTTACTTTCCAAACTCAAAATAGAAGTTTTATTAAAGGAATGAAGTCCTTAGTGACTAGGTATGGTTGAGCCTTAATTTTCTAAGTATCAAATGATTTTACTTAAAGGAATCACCATAAAAACAATTTTTACAAAATTGAATTTTGGGATGAACCATATTTAAAAACATGTTTACAAAGTGTAAAATGAAAACTTTTATTGAAAAAAAAAAGGCCTTAAGGAATATACATAATGAAGGCTTAATTTTAATAAGAATAAATAAATTTTATCAAGGAATTTTTCTAAAAACAAGTGGGAATTGTCAAAGCTACAAGACTAGCCTTTTTTAAGTTGATTTTTCACAAAGTCTTACAAAGAAAAAATTTTCTAAAAAATTTCCTTTATTAAATATCATCAAGAACATGTACATATATATCTCATGACATATCATTTATGATAGAAACTTGTTCATATTGCACGTATACTCGTTTTAGATAGTAGAAACATTACAAACATTCACAAAACTACTTTTTGGAATTGAATTTTGCCACTGATCAGAACTTATCCTTCTGTTTCATAAACCAAACATTTTCAAAACTTGAAAATAATATTAGGAATAGATAGATCTTTCAATGTAGATAGAAATCAATATATAATTTGCTAAATTCGGAGCTAAAACGATCAAGTTATGGCCGTTTTAAGTTAGAATTTCTACTTAGGACAAGAATTACGAATTTGATAGTTTGTATGAGATAGTTTGGACTAGTTAAGTGATGAAATACTTTTTAGGGTATTTCTTCCTTTTTAGGTAACCCCGAAATCGACAATTCCCTACAACTGGATTATTTTTACTAAAAGAGCGGTGATCCAATGGCCGAGTAAGTATTACTTCCGATTCCATTTATTGTATGTGATTGTAATGATAGATGCACTAGATATTTGGTAAAGATAAAATGGATATGCATGATGGGGATGAATGGGAACTATGTATGGCTGTTGTTGATGTAAGAAATGGAATATAAGAATATCGAAGCCGGGTAGTTAACTGTTGCTTGTATAGATGAATTAGAATTGACTGTCTGCGATTATTGATTGACCATTTAAAGAATTGGTATAATTGACTTTTCAGAATTGAAAATAAATGTTAACTCATTCATATCATAATTGGGGATGGAGCATTAGCATTTGTTCGGTTGTTCGTGATCCTAAACAGTATAAAAGTTCGGTTAATTGTGATTCTCAAACAAATTTATAGTTAAGTTGACCATGAGCTTAAACAACGTCGTGCTGCAGGATTCGTTAATCTGCTAACCCGGGATGGAGGGCGCAAGTCCATCCACATATGATTTCCGGCTAGTCATATGTTTGTTGATTCCATATGTTTGATGCATATCACTTGTCTGATTAATCACTTGTTTGTATGAAGTGTTATAAATGTGATCTTGGAAGTTCTCACTCACTAAGCTAGCGTAGCTTATACCCCAATAGATGTTTGATTAAACAGGTTAACTCAAGAATGCTATGTGGGGACTGAGATGTCTAGAGCTGAGTATGACCTTAGGATTCCGGCAAGAAGTATGAATACTTGAAGATATTAGCTAGGTTTTATGAATTGCTTTGTAATAGTTTTATGTAGTAAAATCTTTTGATGAATTGTATTGAAATATAGTGAATTGTATTTCCTTTACATTGTTACTTAAGTTGTATCAATATAAAATGTATCACTCCGATGTGTCTCCTCCATGTGTTAGACGCCTTACATATAGTATGGAAGCCTTCGTGTAACTGAGGCGATCATTCCTAGGCTTTAATATTGTATACAGCGGACTGCCACGTTTAGGGTACCATTCGGGGCGTGACAAGGCCTCCAACATAACCATATACAAAAGGGCATAAAAAAAACAATAACAACCATGAATTGGGCATCCGTCGACTAAGACTCCAATTAAAGTGAGTAAATAATTCTTCCTAAAAGTTAGTTAAAGGGAAACTCAATCTAAATTTCATACATTTTGGATATACACTAAACCTAGTGCCACACACCAATGTGACATGATTGCTGGCATTAGGGATGGTGATGGTGTACTCGCTGGGGGTCCTCCTAGAGAATCGATTTTCCTACTTGCACATATCTTCTTGGATAGTCTCATTGCTATAATTATTGGGTCCCTTCCTAGCACCACTAGGAAGGACTACCAACAACATCACTAGGATCGTCCCTCTCAATACCTTCAAAGAGATAGAGATCCTTCGGTAAACTCTCCATAATGGTGGAGATGTCACATTTTTACAAAGGGACTTAAAATAATTTTGTACCAAAATATTGTACTAATAGTTCTCTTCGCCACCTTGAGTTGGTCAATGGGGATTAAGGTCAAAATTGTTAGAGCGGAGGCAGCCTTCCTTGAAGTACCACTATCGGCAGATTCATTAAAGTCAAATAAAGAATTGCAACTCTCAATGACCATTTTGAATTGAAGCAATGATAAAGATGTTTTGGAAGTGTGTCTAGATTTTGCAGATTGCGTTAAAGAATGGATAAAAAAAAGATGATCGATTTAAGATTAATAGTCTCTTGATCTAAGCGATTCTTAGAAAAAGAGATAATGATGAGAATAACCTAGAGTTACCTTTCTGCAACCATTACATGCACATATGTTTCAATCAGGCGGATAAGAAATGATGATATGGAATGATGTTGCATGTCAGAGTACGAATGCGACAAGTCTGAAGACCATTACTCCCTAATATTACAGCATGTTGACATACAAAGAATATGTTGGAATTTATGGATGAAAGAGCAGCGAAAATATATATTTTTTAAAAATACTAACCCTAAATTCTCAATTTTGGATCCATACAAATCAATCAAATTTTTAAGGATAGACTTACCTTTTTTATGCTTTAAAACTCTGGAAATTTGGATCTAAGATGTTACAAATGTGAACACCCTCTACTGTATCTACACGAATGAATTTCCAATCGAATCTATGTGTGTGTGCTAGCACCTTGGAACGATTCTATGTTTTGGGAATCTCTTTCAGAAGGGTTTCTTAATTTTTAGTTACAGAGTTTCTCTGTAATTCTAATATGACGGCAAGCGTCTTTAAACCCTAGAGGTGAGCATCACCTCCTATTTATAAGAAGATGTGACTGTTAGTTATCTACCCTAATCTTATTAGGGTTTTCTCCATGAAACGACACATATGTTATAAAATAACAATTTTATTTAAAAATTATTTATTATTCTTAATCTAATTAAGAATAATTATATAATTCTCGATATGGTTATCTAAAATAACCCATGATCCAATCAATTCATTCTTTATGTGTGACCGTGTGGGTTCATTTATTATTGGCAGTAGCCCTAAAATAACTTTTAGACCTACAAGACATAATTGGTCTCTAGCAAGACATTATGCCTACCCAAATTAAGTGAAGATCGATGATCCAACTTTACCTATTAACAGTCAGTTACTTGGTCCTTTTGTTACATGATATCTTGTAATTAAACATAATGTATGGATCAATACACTCTTATATTGTTTAAACACATATTTCTTGAATCCAGAGTATGACTGACTTAAACGAATGATATTGATAACTTCTTATCAATTTATTCGAGCACGGCCATGCATTTCTCAGTCTTACTCATCAAGAGGCCCTAAAGATATCTCTCTTAAATTAATGAGAGAAACAAATCCCATCTTAACCACTCAACTTTCTCTACATGATTTATATTATGCCCAATCTCAACCTTTATAATTATCCAGTTAAGGATAATATTTGATTGAGTCAAAACACAATATTCCTCATGTTGGAATCCATGGTGATTTCAAGTCTAAAGACTAAAACAATACTGCAAATGAGAAATACTCATCACATTGATCCATATAGCATTCTCATATTTGGTCATTCCAATACAATGTACTCTTACATGTATTCAAGGAATAATACTTTATCAAAGCAAAAAAGGCCAATAAAAACTTTGATAAAGAAAATGACTTATATTATAAAGATAATAAACATTCAAATGACATAGAATCTATATGGCCTAGGACACATCACTAGCAAAATATTCTTACCAAAATCGGAAAAGTCTTGGCTTTCCCAACATGATTCAACACAACACTCAATTACAAATTAACTAACCAATACTAGACATAGCTCGGGTTCACCATTGACTAGGACAAGCAAGCAAGTCGCTTCTGCTCAACCATTCCAATGCAAAAAATGGCACTTGTAACCCCTCAACGTATACTACATACAAAAAATCCTCTGCAGCCTGAGTTCATCGTGATCGACCCCATCACTAGGCTTACTCCCATCCTATTACTTGGCTTACTCACTTGCTAACTCTCAGACAAAAGGAGGAGGCGAGGACAAATGTTGATGGTCTTATATGTATGACAAGCCTTCCAAGCCACCTCGAGCCCATCAGCCATTTGGATTGACCTATTCTGCTATGATCTGGTCCATGCCAATAACAGTTTAAAGCCATACCAAGGCACCCATCACATTAGCTCAGTATACTGATCGACTCCTTTAGCACTTTGTCAACATAGCACGTAGTATCTCTTGGTATACTGTCCTTAGTCGAGCTCAACACACGTGAATGTAGATTAATGGGTTTGCTTTACACTCATCATAACCATCGCTAACCGCCTACTATCTCATAATCTAAGGAT
Source organism: Combretum micranthum (assembly GCA_024138025.1). Classification (NCBI taxonomy): domain Eukaryota; kingdom Viridiplantae; phylum Streptophyta; class Magnoliopsida; order Myrtales; family Combretaceae; genus Combretum; species Combretum micranthum. The sequence goes on from JAMXBD010003306.1 coordinate 88,506, forward strand.
GCACTCAACTACCAAAGGTCATTCAACTATAAATAACCATCTCCCTCCATAGGATTGGTAATGTCATTTGAACTATCTTTCATATTTATAGACTCCCTGTGAATCGATATGCTTGCTTACCTAAGCATCGAAGTGGTTGCGCCGAACTCGACATCGACATGCCACTAGTCAAGTTCTAGTTTATAGGCCTATAATATATTGAAGTCCAATCTAGATTCTTTGTATTTAGCCTCCACTAGATTAGAACTAGCAACAACTACTATGTTGAAAAAAAATATATATATATATATAAATATATTCTATTTTTAATTCATAAATTCCCATATTGCTAATTTTAACTAAGAAAATGTAATACATTCAATCAAGTAATTAGATTCATTAGGATTGGGATTGAAACATTCCATTCAAAACCACGTGAATCACGATCTTTGAAAAATAGATATATCTTAATCATGATTATTAACTATATAATAAGCAAGATAAAGCAAGTGCACATTTATATACATATCTTTTGATTTTATACTAATTAAGCAATTACACCTTTTGATGACATACTAGCTACATATACATATATATTTACATACACTCCATTACATCATAATGATCCTTTAGAACAATTATTCAGTTAGATATTTAAAGATATGTTTTATAATCCATTTTGTTAACAAATTTCTTTAACTTTTAGTTATGCATTTTAATGTTTTATAACATTATCCATAAACTATATATGACGCACTGAACTAATGAAGTGACCTTTTTTTTTTTTTGGCCGATAATAAAGTGACTTTTATCATGCCTCTACACCAATCATAATAAAAGTTTCAGTACCATAGAAGGACAACTATAACATGACATGCCACCATATCCTTTCAATATGTTACAATAGCAAAAAGTAGAGGTTGAAAAAAATACAACATAACTAAATTTATCTCCTTCACAAATATTCCTACCGCGATCAATTGCAACCATTGAGCAAATCGCAAGAGAAAAACAATACTACTAGTTATGATTTTTTTTTTTCCACAAATTCAAGATTTTTGTAAGATTTGATATGATAAAACTTATAAAATAAAATCTTGATACTTCCTTGAAGTTGATTGTTTGTTTAGAGAATCTTGTGGAAATTGATCGTTTGGTTAAAGAATTGTGTTAATATTGCATTATATAAAAATAATAAAATACACAACATAAAAACCTTAAAAGAAAACAAAATCATGTAGGGAGAATGATACTATATTATCATATTTTCTTGCATAATTATACACAATGTAGGTGAGTCCCTATTTATATGACACATGTACATCATAACTTATAGGTAAATATACTAATATGGTAGATGAATGAGTTTGAGAAATAAATAGGTATGAGATAAACAAAGGTCACAAGAGACTGAATAAACATCCACGTAAAATCATATACTTGTTATAGTTTAAAGAATAATTATTTGCTAGTACATTCAATAAAATTCCGTAAAAAATTAATCAAAAGTTGGATAAACCTCAAGAGAAGTTTATAATATTACATTAATTCGTAAATTTACTCCTATAATACACGAAGTGTTCATAATTTCATTTAACTTGAGGTTACGTTGGCTAAAATTTAGCCTTCTCGGTATGTTATTTTCAAAAGCTGATTCTACTTAAGCATGGCATTAGTCCTAGCAAAGAGGAGCGAAAGAGCGAAACGAACCTTCAATCACTCTTTGATTGAATTCTTTCCTATGTAGCTTCGGATTCAGCATGAAGACAAGTCTAGCAAACCATGGAGTCAACTTAAAAGTTCACATCAACCTAAATTAGTAATGACAGATAGCATATCATAATATCTTTTAAGTATCCAGTTTGTGCAAAATATTGATTATGTATCTGCATGTATACAACTAGGACTTTATTTCTTGTAATAATATATATATATATGTATGTATGTATGTATACACGCATTATAATCATCACAACTAACGTTCGCAATTTGTGTTCCTATGCCTTGTTTTGTATCCATGTCTAAATTGGTTTATGTTTGAAAAACCTCAATCCATTACTTGACTAGTTTATATTTTGTATTGTGTCTCATATTAAATTGTTTACTTATTGATAATATATAAAAAAATGTATAGATTCTATTAGAATTTAAATATTTTGTATTATTCTGGAAAGTTATTATTTTAAAATAATTATTATCCCAGGAGAACATAGATAATGAATTATATATGATATAGTACTCATATATAATTAAAAAAAATAAAAAGAAGAGATTCCCCCACTGATCAAGATTTTATAAGTAAACAATATGTGGTTGAGGAAGTTGCTCATAATAAGAATTGTATTAGCAAAAAATTGATGTGTATGGAGTGATAAAATGCATTAACGCCATATATTGGTTAAAACTAATAATATAGAATATTCTCAAGAGTTTGACGAGGAGAAGTTGTAAGCTTATTTGAGTTGAACTAGCATCCAGATTAAGATTATTGAATCAATTTTCTCATGTTTTCTCTTATTCACAAAATTCCATCACGAACATTTGAAAGATAGCAGCACTAATAACAATCAAAATAAAATTTGGTACGAGGAATGATAATTTAGTATAGAATAAAGTTGTTTTTTTTTCTTTTTTTTTCATTTGATATTGGTATATTGAGAAAAATTAGGTTAAATCAGCCACGTCAGCATATAAACTCAACAGGACATTTAATCTAATTATTTTTTCCATGTCAATAAAATAATACATATCAACTGCTATTATAATTAAAAAAGGGCCCATAAATATTTCAAGGGGTTTAAGTTTTGAATTTTTAAAAAGGAGGGAGTCCGTGCAATTTTAAAAATTTTCAAGAGGTATCTATACAATTTACCATTTTTATTTTTATACATATCATTATAATATGTGATATGATAATTCTTATTTTATATATAATTTATATGAAATGCATTAAGGGTATGAGTGAGTTACCCTATTGTACAGGCTATCCACTCGTACCCTGCTTAACGAGATGAGATTTGGGTGGGTAATGATTATTACATGGCAGAGTATAAGTATTGTTTGTTTGAAACCTTTTTTCATAGGGTAGGGTAAATATATGAGGTTTTCATACTCTATACCCACCTTGAAGCTTGTATAATAGAGTATACAGGTTCTAAGGTACTCTATACCTACTTAGAAACATGTACTTTATTAAAAAATATAATATAAAATAAATAAAGAATAAATAATAATATTCTATTTTTCATTTGCAATCACTTTTAGATAAGATTATCATGTATAGACTACATTTTTAAAAAAATTAATTAGAAAAACTTGTATTGGTTTATAATGGAAATGCTTGAAATTTTTATTTTGGAATAATTTTGATGGTATATATTTGAACTTTTGTTATATAAAAATGTCATTAATCTTCTAAGACTAATTAATATATATGTGCATTCAAGTGTTTTTATTTTGGAATTTGCTAGATGTTTTACAATTTTGTTAAATCACATGATTATGTTCTTCAAGTATTTCTTACAAATTTCAACTTTAACACATAAACAAGTTCTACATATTATAAGACTTGTGATATTAATTTTTTTTAATTTCTTTCTATATGTTATTTATAATGAATATATATATATATATGTAGTTTTACATGTTATAACTTGAAATGTAATAATAAAAAAAAAGAATTACTAGCTCTATTGGGTATTTTGTGAGTTTTACAAGGTACATAATATATGTGGGTACATGGTGCTATAGGGTAGGTTTTAGGTACAAAACTTCATACCATGTACCCTATAGAATAGGGTATGGGTAAAGACTTCATATCCTATTCACCATGTATCCGCTCACCCTAATTGACACATGAGTATTATATATGATCAATACAATATATATCATTTATATTATATATCAATATAAATTTGTACAATATGTTACATATAATCTATGTATTATATTGTAAACATAAACATATATAACATAGTCAATTTATATAACAAATAGATTATACACACATATACATATCATATGTATTATATATTATATACATACACATCTTATGATATATATATATATATATATCTTTGTATATATGTTATACATAATTTATAGTTTATATATAATTTTAAAGTTATAAATTTATATTTATAATCTATACAAACTATAAAAGTTGTATATAAAATCTATAGTTTAACGCAGATACAATATCTATATATTAATATATATTTCTATATTATATAATACTTAGTCTATATCTTATAACATGCATACAAACATATATAGCATATTGATTTCACACAACAAATGAATCATAACATATATACACATATGTATAACATATAAAATATATTTATAACCTATAGATCTTATATATATAAGCATATATATAAAGATGTACATTATAAATATTGTTATGTACATGTTAAGTGACACAAATATATTATGTTATATATATCAATACGATAAATATTATATGTAATTCAAAATTCATGTAATTGCTCTATACATAACATATTTTAATATAGATAATTATATGATATGTTACCTTCATAATTTTTATATAACATATAGATTTTATTATATGTGTTATATATATACATATATTTGTTATAGATATTTGGTTTACATGTTATATAGTATATGGTTAATGTCACAAATGGTACTTAAACTTTGATAAAATAAGTAATCAGGTTCTTGAATTTAAAATTGATTAGTCTAGTATCTAAACTTTGAAATAAATAGATTTAGTAACAGAAAGAACTTTTTGTGCATGCATATGGTGTCTAAGTTAAATTTTTTTAGGTACTAAATTGATTAATTTTAAAGTTTTTAAGGTACTAAATTGATCGATTCTAAAGTTCATGTAATAAATTGATCAATTTTTGTGGCCAAAAAAATTGATCAATTTTAAAGTTTAAGTACCTAAATGAATATTTTAGTAAAATTCAGGTACCATTTGTGACATTATCCCTATAATATACATATATAATATTGTGTATATATTTGTACATATGCTATGCATGTAACAAATAAATCTACAACATATTAATTATTCATTATACATCCTACTTGTCAAATAATATCTATATTTTATATATGTTATATGTATGTTTTATATAATATTTATAGTATGCTACAGACATATATATAATTTGTTTCTCAAGCGAATAATTTTTTTCATTTTGTAATTTAATTAGGGATAAAATATTGTAATTTAACAAAATAATAATACAAATCAATTACATGATATTATAATGGGCTCGCAAGTTTGCAAAGCAGTTTATATCATAAACTTGAACTTGGAAACATTTAAATTTGTGTTGCTTCTAAGTTTGACTAATTTATTATTCATGTTGATTTTACTAATTTAAACCTTTTTATAATCATATTGTGTCTAGGTTCATGGGTTTGATATTTAAATTGTCAACGCTAATAACACAAGTAACCTTCCATTTGTGGCCAATTAAAAATAAAAATCCTATGGAGCATAAGATATAGTGACTAAAAATGGATACGCAAAAAAAATTTTAAGAGGATAATCACTTAAATTTTGATCTAATGAAAAAAGAAGGCAAAGCGGGATAAATGTATATATATAAAGTAATTAAAAAAATTTAAAAAACCAACTTCAATAATCTAGAAGTGGGAGAAAAGGACTTAACATTTTCTTTTATCTTTTTAATATTTAATAGGAAATACACAATATATAAGTACATATGGAGGATAATATTAGTTATATTTTGACATATGAAAAATAGTGACTAATTTTTAATATAACTATCATCTATGGATGAACCTAGTTACATGTTAAATGATGATACTTACTGTGTACATATTACACGTGGCATGTATATCCCACTGTAACCTTCTCGTCCTCGAAAAAAATTTATGCAATATCGATTGACTCATGCCGTCCAGAAGTTTAGATTAAATTATGCAATTAACCATATTAAACGGCATCCCAAAACGTAAATAAAACAAAGTCTTTCATAAACATGGAAGCATCACCTTATTGACACTTTTAATCAGTCATATAATGCATCCCTTATACTATACAGCTAACGTCTAGATGATATAACTAGTATACAAAAATATTAAATAATGAATATATGATATGCATGAAAAAATAAAAATTAAAATACAAAGAATATGATCAGCTGCTTGATTGCATGATTAATGGTAAAAGTCAAATTTGCCAATTTACACGAACTCTTACCAAATTCCCTAAATAAAGTATAATACTAATAATAATAATAAATCTGCACAAGATTACCCGTGTATCAACTATGAAGAGATGGTACCGTTTGGCCCATAAAATTCTTCAATCCCAAATTAATTATAATTTCCTATCAATTATTTTATGATCCTAAACCAAAAGAATATGATCTTTGCTTCTGAGAAAGAACTAAGTACCACAGTAACAGTTTCTAATAGGTCTTCCTCAAAGTCTTCCCTAATGAATGGAATAGCTCCAGGTTTTCCTGAGAGGCAGTCGAAGAATATTATACTTCCAAACTACGTGGATCATTTCCACATGGTAAACTAGTGATTACTAAGTCAACAATGAAGTCATATTTCACATTGTGCTCATCTATTCCAACCTTCTAGAACATATTCTTGCATTAAATTGGAGGATTGGTGTCCTGACTTATGTGTTTAAGAGTCAATCTTTATTCAATACGAAAGATCTTTTTGTTCAATCAACAATGAAAATTATAGCAAATTTAACTTAACATTCTTCATTCAAATCGTGATGCTTTCACACATGAAGCCTGAAAGGAAAGTGACTTCGAAAATGTGAAAGCATGGAAGAAACTTATTTCAGATGTGTGTGTCAAAATCTATAGGATAAATCTTATTTTCCAATTTAGTATTAATAATAAATAAAGACACATGTCAACATTGTATTGATCATTAAATAAATGTATAAATAAAGGATGAAAAATTTATACAAAGCATCTATGTAATCTTTTGAAAAAAACACAAACACCTTTTTTTTATTATATGTCATATGACAACAAATTAAATATTTATTAATTTTCTAATCATTTTAAAACTTCCCTAACAAGTATAAAAAATAGAAAAAAAATAAAAAATATATATAAAATGAAATCCAACACGTCACGTGAAAACAATAATAAGTGGTCGAATGAAATGAATTCTTGTTTTTAAGACATAAACTACCTATGTTTTTTTTAACCTTGTGATTTCTATTTTTTTTTTGTATTCTATTTAAGTTCAACTAAGTTTCACAATTATTTATAAATATATATATAATTCATATTTATATCTATATGTATTAAGAATGGATCTCATAGTTTGTTTAGACACAACTTTTGAGTGCAAATTACTTGTAATTTTGCATTGTGTTTATTTTAGGTCTAACACGTGTTTATTGTTTTTAGATAAAAAAATTATTAATATATAACTGATAAATCACCTCTATAAAACTGAATATAAATATTTATACAGAAATTATTAAAAAAATAATTTAAATGAAATTAATTATCAATATATAACTGATAAATCACCTCTATAAAACTGGATATAAATATTTATACAGAAATCATTGATATAAAATACCATATATATATTTTATGCATATCGGGATTTGTTTTCGCGATAAATGCCTTATTCAAGAGCACTATTTAACCGTCTGGTTTGCTGTACTGTTTAAATGTCCTTTTCTTTTTTTTTTTTTTTTTTAGGTGTCCTTTTGCTAATTTCATTTTTCTCACTCACCGCATTCTGCATTCAATGCATTCTTGGGACCCATCCTCCGCCGTTTGGAAATATTTGTGGCTATGATTTCATTTCAACACGTACTCACATCTTCCTTTGATAATGAATATCGTGATAATGGGTCTGTTTGCTTGGCGTTTTCTTTTAGGGATATAGATATTTTTTTAATAAATTAATAATTAAAAATAGATATAAATAAAAAAAATAGTTATTAGTTCTTATTAAAAAATCAAATATATTAAATATAAATATAAATCGGACATATTTATACATATCATTTCAATACAGATACAGACAAAAAGCAAACCATCCAAACAGGCCCAATAACTAGTGGTAAATTACTGTATGTAAAAATTTTATATCCTGTTCAATAAAATGATTTTAATAATAAATTTTAATTAGGACTTTAAATAGAATTTTTTTTTATTGTTTATGTAGTTGAAGTTGATTTTTTTTTTTTTTTTGCCGTGAGTCATAAAAATGGAAATATAGAAGAGAGAGAGAGAGAGACGAATGACTTCCAAATTTGTAGCTACGTGTATTCTCTAACCCAAAGTTATGGGTTTCGCATTGGTAGTTTTAGCATTGTCAAGGAAGCTAGTAACTATGGGATCAATTTTTCACAAGTAGATAAACATAGAATAAATATCAAAAGTTCAGATAATTTACTCATAGAATAAATATAGAAAGTTCAGATAATTTACTTGAAACATAAAAGAAATTTTTTTTAATACATATTTAAATTAGGAAAAATTTATACATGATGAGTTACATTTAAAAAAATTTTCTATCAACATTAACTTGTGAGATTTAATTAAATGATTCCATTACCCACTGTTATAACGTTTTTAATTCAAGTTGATGTGGCATGGTATTTGACACTTGGCATTGACATGACAACACTATGGTAACTTTAATAAAAATAAAAAAGAAAACAAATTAAATAAAACTATAAAAGGCTAGAAATTAAGAAATGGAAAAGAAAAACAACTGGTAGAAAAACGTAAACAAGTTATAAAAACAGAAAAAAGGAAATTGAAACAGCATAAACAAAGACAAAATTATTCAAAAAATAAAAAGATAAAGATAACACGCGGAAATTAAAAAAAAAAAAAAGAAGGTATAATTGGGGTTGTCGGGTTGGGATGAGGGATTGAAGGGTGTGATTTCGCCTGCTATCTTAAAGCAATTAAAATGTTCACGGTTGATAGGTGGGGGATAATTAAACCCCTCATCATATAGTTATTTAGGGTGGTAAACAAGTTAAGCAAATCGTAAGGTATTTGACATTGAAAAAGCTCAAGCTTAATTAGTAAACAAATTGAGTTTGCACTTAAAATAAAAATGATTTATTTAATGAATTAAACTCGAACTTCAATTCAAGCCTAAAAATCGGCTTGTAATAGGTTTATTTGGGCTCGTGAATAAGATCACATGTAATGTCATGTTCCAAAAAGTACCATAAATGTGACAGTCCGCCACACTTAATTATAGTTATTTCAGGTGTTCACCCACAATTTTTATGAACTCCTAGATTTTTATATTGAGTTTAAGCTCAAACCTTAGAGCGCAAAAGTCAACCGAAAACTCTAAGGTCAAGAAAATCTAAATCAAACCCTATAATTTAGATCCGCAATCCCGCGCTCTTAAACCTAGACAACGAAATTGAAAAATGATGGATAATAGTTCGTAATAAAATAGGAAAGCTTAAAAACATCATATTAGTCAATTTTTAATGTATTTTGGATCAAATGGATTAGTTTTTGAAAACCATGCCTCGGTATACCAAATGACAAAATATTCTGATAATACTGTTAGACTCGTAATAATATAAGAATCCAAAAATATGTAATTTCTTGGCAACTAAAAATTATAGATCTCACATTTATACGCGTATTTTCTTTACTACAGGTAAATTATTAGTCTTGTTTACAATTTGTTGTACTTCTCTACTATTCATCACTAATTTTTTGGTAAAAAATGTGCTTTTCTTTTCTTTCTTTTTCTTTTTTTTAGGACTAGTATATTCTTAGTCCGGGTTGCCTTGATGAAGTTAAGGCTCTCAATACTTGACCGGATATCTTTATGAGGCTAAAGTTCCAATACTTGATCTTATTATCTTGCTTATTATTTTACTTCTTATGTCTTTCTTGTATCTTCATCTCTTTTTATACTACATGCTCATATACATGCATTATCATAATGATATTGTATCAACAAATCTTAAAGTAAAGTTTTCTTTAATAAAAGGAAAATGAAACCAAACTCTTTTAATATATATATATATATATTCTTGTTACTAAATCAAGATTTTATTATCACCCACATAGGAAAAATTGTTCCAACAACTTCTTTTCAAACACACCAAGAATTTTCTTAAATGACAATGAAGATGATTTTCTCAAAGGAGTTAAACAACAAAATAAACATTTCCTTTTTATAATAAGCCACATAAAGTTTATCAAAACTTAACATAAATAATTCTTTGATAAACAATTTTTTCATTAAAAAAAGCTTACTTGTAGGATTTTTACCAACTCTATAATAAAAACCACGAACTAAGACTAGTTTTTAAAGTTAAGATAAAATCAATATAAACCCACTTAGGAAAATAAAGGTTGCCAAGCTTCTAAATAATAAAACCATTTTCAAAGAAATAAAAAGAATATAAACATGATAAGTTCCAAAAATAATAGATATTATCAACAACTTAAGAAAGTATTGAAGCATGATTTCCCTCCAAGTAAAATTGGTAAAAGACTTAAAAGACCAAGTTTTAGAAATAAAATTTATTTTTAAAAGAAGTTAGGAAATGGAAATATAAGAAGAAAAAGACTTGTTTATCAAAACCATTTCCTTTTTCTTTTAAGGAAAATATATGCAACTCAAATTATTATAGGTTATCAACAACTTAATAACAATTTTGGAAACTTTATTTTTATCACTAGAGGTAAATTTTGTAGAAAATAAAAATTAAGAAAAAATTAAATTATTTTAGAAAAGAAATGGGAAAACAAAATAAGAATATACTCAATTATAATAACTTAAGAAATTATAAAGTTCTTCCAAAACCCTTAGAAAAAAATTATTAAGATTCAAGTTTTCAACACCATATGATAAATTATTTTACGAAAAATAATAGTTGAGACAACACCATTAAATTTTGCATACAATATGAGCCTATATATATGGATAAAGAAATGTTTGGAAAATGGTATTTCAAGGCTAGGATTTTCGTGGCAATTCTGTACCGACCTTTTTTGTGACCCCAAAGACTTTTTATGACAAAAATAACTTTAGAAATAGATAGATTTTTTCGAGTAGGTAGAAAACAGTATATAATATTCGAAATTTTGAGTTAAAATGAGCAAGTTATGGCCATTTTAAGTTGAAATTTCCCTCTATACGATTTTTGACGAACTTAGTGAAATAAAATTAGCAAGTTTAAGTAGAACTTCCAAAAAAATACTAATTTTGGGTATTTCTTTTGTATAGGTGACGTAGAGATCGAGTTTCCATACCTAGAGGATTACTTTGACTAGAAGTTTCCGCATCAATGGCCAAGTGAATTTATTTTACATTTTTGCACTTATGATTTTGCTTGCAAAATTAGAGGCACTAAAATTAGAAAAAGATAAAATGGAAAGATGCATGTGTTTTACATACTTGGTTGAAATTACATTTAAGTATATTGAGGTGGGAATTGTTCATAATGAATGTTTGATCTAGTGTAGGAATGATTGTTTGAAATTTGATCACCCGTAAAATATCTAATCATGCCATGAGTGTTAAATAAATTAATTCATTCATATCATTGGGTGAGTTCATTACATTTATTGTTATGCCCTTGGTGGGACAAAGGCATTGTAAGGAGGTTCATAGAGCCCTAAGATATAAAACGGTGAGAGATCGTCCGAATTAAATTACGGTGAATAAAACACCCGAATAAAACATGATTTATAGCTGGGTGGTGGCTAGACAATACTACAAAGAAAAATTACATTTATAAAAATCGGTCTATTTGATATGGAATCTCTAACCTTGAATGGAGAGGTAAATCTATTCAAACATATGATTCCCGGAAATTTATGTATTGTTTGATCACGTGCTTATGTATTTCATATGATTGTTTAAATAAACTTAGTTGATTAATTGTTTTTGGATGTCTAATGTGGAAATAATTCTCACTAAGCGCATAGTTTATACCCTCTTAGATATCTCTTCAGTACTCGTGTCTTTGATTAGAGTCCGGGGGATACTTCACTTAGGTAATGCCTTTTTGGAGCCAAGAGCTTTTGGTTAGAATTCAAGAATTAGAAATAGAAATAGATTTCCAAGAAGAAATTCTAAAATGTAATCAGACCTTGATGGAATTAGATGTTTGACAGGAGAATGCCCCTTAACGTTTATAAGACTCCTTGTATATCTTTTAAGAACCTTGGTTTTATTGTTGTGATTTACTTTCTTAATTGTTATGATGTATAACTGCTTAAACGACTTGATCCAAAGTTTGATCCACTACGATCATGAAAGTATGTCTTAAATCCAGACTAAGGTTGTCATACTTAAGTCTTAATATTGAGTGTGGTGGGCTGTACATTTAGAGTACCTTTTGGGGTGCGGCAATTTTATTATGGCGATCAATTGCCATAAAGTATAATTTAGGTTCTACGAGCCTCACTACTATGCTCTTGTCTCACCAAGGGTATATGTAAAGACCCGTTCCTCTAAATCCCGAGAGTTAGAGTACCGAATCCCCAACCACATATAACGTTTTCACATTATATGTAAGGTTGTCCTAAAACTAATAGTTTATGAAAATTGTTTGATCAAAACTACTATAACTTTATAAAGAACTTTTAACAAAACAAGATTGTTAACAAAAGCAATCTATACATATATTTACATCATATAAACACTGTTTAGTGTCAATACAAGACACTACAAAATTTATATGTTTTCTTAAAACAAAAGGATCCTAGAGGATCTTAAGGTCTTTACAAAAATAGGCTTAACTATCAAGCCTTCTATACATAACTTTTCACTTAGCAAAAATTCTTCCAAAAGTCCAGGGTGTTCGAGTCCTATTCGTCCCACTCATCCAGGAATTTCTCGAAATCGGAGCCATAACCCAAATCATCATAAAATTCGTTTCCAATACCTGCAAAGCAGCAAAAGTGAGCATAAGGCCCAGTACACAATAACAAATGCAAAAACAATTCAACAAGTCAATGTAATACATCATTAGACCGGTGATTATCTTTATTACATTTTCTTTCACAAATCAACAGGAGGGTATTCAAACCCCGGATCACGCTTTGGGAATTTAGGGATCCTGAGTAACAGCAGTTGCTCAGGGGGTTGATATAAGCAGTCCGAATACTTATATCTCCTATATCTATTTCATGAAGATAATAGCTTCATTTAGGGTTCAAAAGCCGTTGCCCGACTCTACTTAAACTCAGTCCATAACATGAACCTAGTTCACAAGTTCCCATAAACTTTGAACTAAATCATGGTATTTCCCCTAAGTTTAAGCAAACGTTACTCAGATACTATTCCCCTATCGGCTACCCACTTAACCAAAAAGAATCGCTATTGCATCATAGCGTACATTGCATCATGGTAAAGTCATTGCATCATGACTTGGTTAAGCACCTAACTAACATGTCGTTGCATCATGACAGGTTTTGCTTCTCGGACCAGATTAAACAACGTAATAGACATCCAATTCATTCAAATATTAAGTCAAGTCAAATTAAGTTGAATTAGGAATACTATTCCTAGCAAACATCAAACAAGTTATTGCTACCTGAACCCGTTAGTATATTACTATGATCTCTCGGTGAAGAACTAACCGAAGAATCCTTAACTGAAATAGGAATATCAAAATCATCAATAAATAAATATAGATTTCTCATTCACGATTATATACATATTATATCTATATATCACAATTAATCAAAGAAATTCAAATAATTTAATACAAAGTCATAATAAAGCATTTAAGCATCCTATTATATCCTAGATCGTTAAATAAATACTTAATTAAGCAAATATCAAACTTAGAAAAATTTTGAAAAAAGTTTTTAAAATTCAAAAGTGCAGGGAATACGCCGGCACTCAAAGCCGGCGGCTTTAAGCCGGTGTTCAACACTATGAAAATCAATACTGCCAACGCTGGCAGCGCTTAAGGGTACGCCGGCTGCCTTCATTTTATGCCGGTGGCTTTAAGCTGATGTAGAATGAAAATCCAAAATTTTTCAAAACGTCCAGAGAAGTGCAAACCGGCCACGTACCTAGATACGTTGGCAGCCTCTACACATACGCCAGCGGCTTTGATTCCTAGCAGCCGGCGTACAATGTGAAAGAATGAACGCCGGCTGACTTTTCCAGCGAAAGCCGACGAGGTTCAAACGACTTTAATAATTTTAATTCTGTTGGTTCCAACACCGCCTATAAGCCGACGACGTAGAAACCCCAGATGCCGCGTACGTTTAAAAACAGGCCTATACAACAGAACACTTTCCCTGTTTTTCCTTCGAAAATCCTATCCTATAACACTTTCAAACCTTCCTCAACTACATTCTTAACTTCATATACTCACCCTATCTACACTACTCAATCCTAGCAATTCAAAACATGAAATCAACACATTTGATCACTCCAATTCCACTTTCATTCATTCTCAACTTTCCTACACAAACTATCTTCATTTCCTCCTAACACATCATATCACTTTCAACACACATGAACAAACTCACACGCTCACAAAACACATTTCTAGCTAAACTCAATGCATGAACAAGCAAGTTGGATAACATTTAGATTCATTTCATCCAATACTTCACATAACCACTACAAGAAATGAAACAAAACAAAAGCTATACTTAAATCAACTCTCATGTAAATGCCTTGCCTTGGAGAGAACTTGATTTCAAAGCTTGCTATTGTTCTTGAATTGGATTTGGAATTTAAATTGAAGGAAGAAGAGAAAAGAAAGAAAGAAAAAGCAAAATTCGTATGAAATGGTGGCTGCCCCAAAAAGTAGTCTAATTAAGCAAAATTAAGCTTTAAACATATCCCAAATTTACCCTTAAAGCCATATGCAACTTTAATTTGCATTTTAGGTAAATTTGAGTCTCATTTGGGGCTTCATTTAGGCATAAATGCTAATTTAACTAAGGAAAATTCTATCAACTAATCTTATGAAAAATCCAAGGTTGATTTTATAAATCTAACTTAACTAACACCTTAATGTATAAAAGACACAATTAATAATTACACTACACACACATTAATACATATAAAACAAAGTATTAATTTCACTACATATGCAAAATAATATTTAGACTATTACCAACACAACTATCCTAAACATCATGCTCATTTAATTCAATACTTAAGGTAAATAAACAAACACATGGAAATTAAATAAAATTTAAATTTAGGTCATTTCAGTATAGTAATGAATGCAATGTGACTCATTACGTGTTATACATGAATCATTTTATTTAAGTAGTCATGGCATAATATTATATATTTTAAGAATGATCATAGAATTCGTAGACAATCCTTCCTATACTAAATCATACAATGATTAGTTAACAATTCTCGCTTCGATATACTTAATATAATTTCAATCATATAAGTAAATCACATACGCTATCATGTTTTTGTCTTTCCGTAATCCTAGTGTCGCTAAACTACAAGCAAAAACATAAGTACAAAAATGTAAGAATTTAAACTCACTCAGCCATGGCAGCAGAAGCTCCTAGTCAAAGTAATCCTATGGGTAGGGAAGCTCGAACTCCACGTCACCTAAACAAGAAAAATACAAAAAATGAGTATTTCTTGAAAGTTCTACTTAAACTTGTAATTTATTTCACTAAGTTTGTAAAAAATCGTGTATTATGAAATTCCAACTTAAAAGAGCCATAACTTGCTCATTTTAACTCAAAATTTCGCATATTATACATCGTTTTCTACCTACTCGAAAAGATCTATTCATTTCTAAGATTATTTTCTTTATAAAAGGTCATTTGGGTGTCTAAAAGCTATGGTACATAATCAATACGAAAATCCCAGCCTTTAAAACATGATTTTTCTAACTTTGTATCAACCAAAAATCTTATAGAAATCATATAAATATATACATATATATATGTATAGTTGAAAAATCTTTTTACCACTTATGCAACTCATATTATACACATGATTATAATGATATTGTCTTAACCAATGATTTTCCATAAAATATCTTGTCTTAGTAGTTGAAAAAGTGAAGTTTAACAACATTATGTTAAGCTGTTTGAAAATAAAACTAAGGATTTTTAAGTTATTAAATATGTTATAAATTTAATTTCCTAAATTCTTAAATGATAATTTTTTATTCAAAAACTTTAGTCTTTCTAAGTTATTCTCAAATTTTATTCTCTAAGTATACTTTACTTAGTGAGTTGAGTTTTTTACTTATTTTGGAAAACTTGTGTTGGTCTTTGTATTTACTAAAAATGTTGGTAATGATTTTATAATCAAGTTTTAAGTAAATTTATCATAGAAAAATATTATTAATCTTAAGGTCTTTAGTGGTTTGAAAAGAAAACAAAGAGTTCCTTAGTTATTTTCGTAAAAGTTTTGTACGCTAACAATGCTAGAATTTATGTTGATTTTTGTCAAAAATCCTTCATAAAGTATTTGGTTGAAATAAAATTCTAACTCTCAATGAAACTTTTTCCTAAGTGATAAAAATACACTTTTAAGGTAAGTTGAGTTTGTTTTCTTTTATTTTAAGAAAGAACTTTTTATTCCTGTTAAGACAACAATAAATATGGTCATGCATGAATAAAGCGTATATAGCTAGTAACACCACAAAAATAATAAGAAGAAGAAGAAGAATGGAAAATATAAGATTGAGCAAGAAATAAATATCAAGTATTGGAAATCTTAACATTATTTCAAAGCTTCTGGACTTAGTCATGAGCAAGTCCAAAAAGAAAAACAAAAGAAATAAGAAAATCATTTTGACTTGATGGAGACAATTCTAAGACTAGAAAGACTAATCTTTATATTAAAGCATGTAATAAATAAATAATAAATTGCAATCATAATAAATAAAGAATGGTTATGTTAGTGAGCTTATATGCTTTAAGAAATATATATAGATACGTAAATATAGATAATATAATATAAGAGTTAAGTTAGAACAATAATAATAACATGTAATATAATAACAATAGTAAAACAACATAATAATAAAATGTAATTTATTCATGAACAAGAACAAAACATGAACATAATGTTGCTTCTATAATATTTAAATGTTTGAAAAACAGATACCATGGTCATGTTACGTTATATGACATGGTAAGAATATATAGAGAAGGAGTTTACCTAACGTGGAAATAGAGGAGTGGTAGTTAAAGAGAGGTTTTGTAGTATGTGTGTAGAAGAAATATGGGTAGTAAGGAAAAGTAAAAAGAGATTTTTGGAGAGAGGATTTATAGGGTGATTTTGGGAAAGTTTTGTTATGATAAATGAGCGTGTGAAAGAAATAGAGGAAGATGGTATTTATAAAGTTTTGAGAAGGGTTAATTGTGTGAATTAAATAAAATAAAAAAGAAAAAAATAAATGTGTGTGTGTATGGGGATGTGGCCGGCATGAAGAGAGGAGGGAGAGACAGAGGGTGTTTTGATTTTGTTTTGTATTTTTGTTAATTAAAAGTAATAAGTTACAAGATATAATTTGATTAAAGATGTATGTGAAAAGTAGTGTCACGCCCCATAGGGTACCCTAAACATAACAGTCCGCCACATGCCATATAAGATTCCCGAATTACCACCTTAGTCTTTCGAGAGTCTCATATAGATGTAAGGCATACCTTTACACAATAGAGTACAAGTCCGAATGAAGATAAAAGCTTAATTTGGCATGCATGGGCAATAGGATATAATTCATGAAACATAAATAAATATTACAAAGTTCTAAGGGGCATTCCCCCGCAAAAGAATATTTAACGGTCCATTACAGTCATCCAAGCCTTAGAAGTTTTCTATGGAAGTCTAATATAGAAATTACAACTTCTAGGGAAAACTCCTAGTTGCGGTACCTATTCAGCCGGGTCTCTTCGCCTAAGCCATAAATGTGTAAGCTGCAAAAGGAATGGACTGTAGGGACGTAAGCTAACTAGCTTAGTGAGTGTAATCTCCCACAAAAACATTTATGTCACAACAATTCAATCAAGTTATTAATCAAGCAAGTGTATGCATCAAACACATGAGTTCAACATACATATGACCAATCGGAAATCATATGTGGATGGAATTGCGCCCTCCATCCCGGGTTAGCAGATTAACGAATACTGCGGTACTAACAATATCCCGTTTATGGATCACGGCTAACCTACGATTATTCAATGTCGTTTATGGTTCACGACTAACCTACGATTATTCGATGTCGTTTATGGTTCACGACTAACCTACGATTATTCGATGTCGTTTATGGTTCACGACTAACCTACAAATGCTCATGCTCCATCCCCTTGTGATATGCACATGTCAATTTATCATTAACTCAAGTAGTTGATTAAGCCAATTTACTTAGGCGATCAATCAATTTATCAGACAATCTATCATAGCTAACTATACAATCAAAGTTTATCACCCGGTTTCGATATTCTTAATTTGTGTTCTCACATCATCAACAATCATATAATTTCCCATTAATCCCCATCATTCATGTTCTATTCAATTGACCTACATTCTAGTGCACTACTTTACAAGCACATACAATAAATGAATTGGGAAGAAAAACTCACTCCGCCATTGGTACTCCGTTCTTCTAGTAGTAATAGTCCGGAGGCAAATAGTCACCATCCACGGGTTCACCTATTCATTTAAGAAAATACCCTAATAAGTATTCTATCAACTTAGGACACTAAACTCTAAGAAAACTTAGTGAAATCGGAATTCGCGTCATTTCCGAAGTTCCGTTTTAAAATGGCCATAACTTGGTCGTTTTAAGTCGGAATTTCGCAAAATTTATACCGATTTCTATCTACTTCGGAAGAGCTTTCTAAATATGAAGTTTAAATCAAGTTTTGAAAATATCTAAGCCTCAGAATTGAGGGGTCAGATCTGTACAGCGGGTTTGTCAATTCCAAAAATGCGGTTTTCATGAATGCATTTGAGATTCCTAAGTGTAATATGATGCTAAATGCAATGGTAATGATTTTCCCTATCATGAACGTCATGATGTGAACCTTAAGGAGTCTATGTTCTTATAACTTTTTAGATTTAACGATTTTTAGAAATAAACTTTCCTTGGAGACCATTTCCTCTCAATGTTTAGTAAGTGAATTTACTACACTTGACCACATCTACATTTTACATGGATTTCCTTTAGAAAAACTCTACTTTATTTAAAGAAATTTTGACCCTTATATTAGTTATATCCTAAGGCCTTTTTTTTTTTATTTCTTTAATAAAATTCACATTTATAAACTTTAAGTGGGTCTTTTACTATGGGTTTCAAAAAATCCGAATTTACAAAAGTCCATTTTCAAGTTGATTCCTTTAGGGAAAATATATTTTATACTTGAAACTTTAAGTATCTATTATACCTATATCCTAAGGACTTCATTTATTTAAGAAAATATCATTTTTGAAGTTGGAAAAATAGTGTTTTCTAACCTTACATCCATTATTACGAATTTGGTTTTCATAACTTTTAACTCAAAACTCCTATGGACTTCATTTCTTGTTTCCAACATTTTCTTTAGTAAAACTCCTTTAGACTCATGAAAATACTACTAAACATTATCTATTACCCATAGGCTTCATTTCTCTTATAAAATATAAGTTTAGAAGTTGTTAAAAGTGTTTTGACCTAGGTTTTCAAAGTCATCCGAATTTTCATAAGTCTTTTTCTTGTAAAGTACTTTTCTTTTTGACTTCATGGACTCATCTATCTATAGATCTATATACAGGAAAGTCTTTTACTAAAGACAAAAAGTGTTTAAAGAACCATTTATGCACATAAGTACAAAATAATAATGAACCTTTAATCCTATAGATCATGAGTAATAAGATGATGGATCTACTTTATCAATAGCTTAATGAGTTTTAAAAAACATAAAAACCATATTTATAAAAGATCCTTTGTTTAAAAGACTTTTGATGGATAAAGTAAAGCTTTTTGGTATGAAAACTTCATAAAAAGATAGATCTACTTTGTAATGGTTCGGGATTTTTGTTTTGATATCTCATTGTCCCTACTAAAAGATCATGGGAACATGGAGTTGAGATATCCAAAAATCACTTAGCCATAACAAAGTTTCATGAGTGGAAGTAGTTACTTACTTGAAGTGGATGGAAGTAAGAAGAGAAAATGGAAGTTGTGAGTGTGTGTGTGGGGCTCCAAAGTTTCGGCCAAGAGGAGGAAATGAGGAGAGAAAGAGAGCTTTTGCACTTGTAGAAAAATTTGGAAAGTGAAGAATGAGGAAAGAGAGAGAAAAAGTAGTTTATATAGGAAGTGAATTTAGGTTAAATGGAGAAAAATTTTGCAAAGTGGACAAGGGGAGGGGGGGGGGGGGGGGAGACTTGATGTTTCCATTTGATTTGGCCTTGATTTGATTTGCTTCATTTGTCATACTTTGTAAGAGATGAAGGGACAAAAGTTATGGAAGAATAGGTTTGATTTGAGTGATGGTAAGGTTTAGACTTGTAGGGTGGCTAATAGGTAGTGTAGGTGGTACTTTATGAATAGTAATGAATAGTTGACAAGACAATTTAATTTGTAGTAATGAAATACGAATAAAAAGGCTATAACTGTATTTTTCATAAACCGGAAAATTATGAAAAATATATTTTTGAAATCCTTATTTTATTTCGGTTCAAATGAGTACTCATAAGTATATTTTTGAAATTCTAGTTCCGGAGCACGTTTTTCTATAATGGTTTCGGGATGACCCGGAATTGAAATTTTCTTAAAATCAGATATTTTCTTAGTTTGAAATATGATCAAGAATTAAAATCAAAATTAAATTTTCTTAGAAAAGTTTATTAATTGGAAACCGAGGAAAAGCCGGAATTAGGGTTTCTAGATCTCACTCCAGGCTTGAGCTATTCCGGTTTAGGGTTTTGGTTTCCGGTTCTAGGGTTTTCTTGGCTACCTAAAAAACCGGGGTTTACAACCTACCCACCTTAAAAAGAGTTTTGTCCTCAAAACTGAACCGATGTACCTTGATTGTCAAACAACTCGGGGTATTTCCTTTGGATTTCCTCTTCGGCTTCCCAAGTCGCTTCCTCAGAAGTGTGGTTTCTCCACAATACTTTAACATATCTAATCTCTTTATTCCGAAGCTTCTGAGTCTTCCTATCCAAGATTTCTACTGGGTGCTCTTCGTAGGTGAGATTTTCCTTCAACTGAATTGGTTCCAACTCCACTATCCGGTCAGGGTCAGGTACATTCTTCCTTAAGACTGATACGTGGAACACATTATGAACTCCCGACAAACTTGGCGGCAGGGCTAGCCGATAGGCCAAATCTCCCACTCTTTCCAAGATCTCAAAAGGTCCAATATACCTTGGGCTTAATTTCCCTTGAGCCCGCATCCTCTTTATGCTCTTGATTGGGTTTATCTTCAAATAGACATGATCGCCTACTTGAAATTCCAGTTCTCTTCTCTTCAGATCAGCCCAACTCTTCTGTCTGTCTTGAGCCTCTTTCATTTTCTGTTGAATAATCCGGACTTTATCAACTGCTTCATGAACCAATTCAGGACCAATAGCTAGCTTTTCCACATCATCCCAAAACAGAGGGGACCTACAGCGCTGTCCATATAAGGCTTCATATGGTGGCATCTGAATGGTTGAGTGGTAGCTATTGTTATAGGCAAACTCAATTAGGGGTATATGATTATCCCAACTTCCTTTGAACTCCAAAATGCAAGCCCTTAACATGTCCTCTAAGGTTTGAATGGTCCGCTCGGATTGTCCGTCTGTCTGAGGATGGTAGGCGGTACTGAAATGCAGCTTGGTACCTAGGCTCTTTTGTAGGCTCGTCCAGAACTTTGAAACAAACCTTGGATCCCGATCAGAAATGATTCCCGCTGGAATACCATGGAGTCGCACAATTTCCCGGGTGTATATCCTAGCCAATTTGTCCAATGAATAGGTCATATTAATTGGTAGGAAGTGTGCTGACTTCGTCAAACGATCCACTATTACCTAGACTGCATCACATCCAGTGGGTGTCCTTGGGAATCCACATACAAAGTCCATTGAAATTTGATCCCACTTCCATTCGGGGATAGGTAGTGGCTTTAATAATCCACCTGGCCGTTGATGTTCCACTTTGACTTGCTGACACACGGCGCACTTCATAACATAATCCGCCACATCCCTCTTCAATCCATTCCACCAATAGTGGCTTTTTATGTCCTGATACATTTTTGTACCTCCCGGATGCACAGTGTAACCGGAGTTGTGAGCTTCGCTCATGATCTCTTTTCTCAATTCTTCATCTTCCGGTACACATAATCTTCCTTTCATTCTAACCACCTCTTCATCATCCAGGGTAAAGTCACTATACTTCCCTTTGAGCACTTCTTCTTTGATCTTCTTTATCGCCTCATCATATCTTTGGGCTTCTTTAATCCTGTCGATCAAAGTGGGTTCCATAACCAAATTTGCTATCTCCACATCGACATCTTGCCCTACGAATTCAATTCTTAACCTTTCGAATTCCTTTATAGCTTTTTTGCTCTGTGATTAGGCTGCCACTTCTCCATAATTCTTTCTGCTCAAGGCGTCAGCCACAGCATTTACCTTTCCCGGGCAGTAATTTATTCCCAAGTCATAGTCCTTGATGAGTTCCAACCACCGTCTCTGCCTCATATTTAACTCCTTTTGTGTGAACAAATATTTGAGACTCTTGTGATCTGTGTACACTTCACATCTTTGCCCATACAAATAATGTCTCCATAACTTCAAGGCAAAAACCACAGCGGCCAATTCCAAATCTGTGTTGGATAGTTTGCTCATGAGGCCTTAATTGCCTGGAGGCATAGGCAATGACTTTCCCTTCTTGCATCAGTACACAACCGAGGCCATTCCTAGAGGCGTCGCTATGCACTGTGTAGGCTTTTCAGGATCGGGCAATACCAAATTGGAGCTGATACTAAGCGCCGTTTCAACTCTTGGAAACTTTGCTCCCTCTTATCTGTCCATTCGAATTTCTCATTCTTTTGCGTCAGTTGAGTCAGGTTTGGCAATCTTGGAGAAATCCTTTACAAACTTGCGGTAATAACCAGCCAAACCTAGGAAGCTTCTCACCTCGGTTACCGTTTCGGGCTGTTTCCAATCCACTACAGCTTTGATCTTTTCTGGGTCTACTGATATTCCTTCTCCCGTCACTACATGTCCAAGAAAAGATATCTATCCAACCAAAAAACACTTGGATAGCTTGGCGTACAACTTATTTTCTCTAAGTTTGTAACGCCATTCTTAGTGCTCCTCATGTTGTTCTCTGGTTTTGGAATAGATTAATATCGTCTATGAACACATTACACACTTATCCAAGAGCGGTTTGTAACTCGGTTCATAAGGTCCATGAATGCAGCAGGTGCATTAGTTAACCCAAATGGCATACCTAAGAACTCAAGTGCCCGTACCGTGTGCGAAAGGCTGTCTTAGCACATCTTCCGGCTTTATTCTCAACTGGTGATAACCGGAGCGCAAATCAATGCGCGAGAACACACTTGCCCCTTGGAGCTGATCAAAGAGGTCGTCGATTCTTGGAAGGGGGTATCGATTTTTGATGGTGACTTTATTCAACTCCCGGTAATCGATACATAATCTCATAGACCCGTCCTTCTTCTTCACAAACAACACCGGTGCGCCCCATGGCGACACGCTGGGTCTTATGAATCCTTGATCCAAAAGCTCCTGCAATTGGGTCTTTAATTCCTTCAATTCCACTGGAGCCATCCGGTATGGTGCCTTTGATATCGGCTCTGTACCTGGAGCTAGAGTGATTTCAAAATCAATCTCTCTTTTTGGTGGTAAACCGGGTAAGACTTCAGGAAATACATCCTCAAACTCATTCACCACGGGTATGTCACTCTTTTCTCCTCTTTCCTCTCTTATCCAAGCATCTTCTATTGGCACAATTTCCTCATCTTCCATCATTAGCTCGAAGGAGCTTAACCCGAAATCTCTTCGCACCATGATCTCTCCAAGGAAGTCTACTCTCTCCTTCCTGTGGTCATCAAAACTTATCATCTTTCTTTGACAGTCCACAATGGCTTTAACCTTACTTAGCCAATTCATCCCAAGGATAACTTCATATTTACTCATCTCCAAGACTATCAAATCGCTTGCTGAGATGTGTCCTTGGATTTCTAGCAAACAATCCTTTATTATCTCTCGAGTCGACACAACACTACCTGTGGGTGTCTTAATCCTTAAGGTTGTGGTTGTCATGGCTATGGGTAGACCAAGCCGCTTAGCCAAGCTGGTAGTGATAAAGGAGTGGGTGGCTCCCGTATCAAACAACACATAAGCTTCATTCCCATTTACTCCTATGCGTCCTGTTACCATAAACATTTATCACTACTTGGTCCTAATCACTCAACAGCTATCTATTCCAGGGTTTCCATATTTCAACTTTTCCTCTTTCACAGTTTTAAATTTCCTTTTTAAAACTTGCTACGAAAACAAAGAACTTTATCTTAAAAAGGAACTTGTTACTAACCTGTCACCAGGCCGCCATCCACATCGCCGTCTTGGTCCAGCGCGGCCAGCTCCATGCCTTCCTCCTCATCATCCTCGATCATCCATTGGCCTTCAAAGTTATACAGCCGCATACCATGCATGGCCGAGGCTGCACGGCTTCCACTTCTGCTACCGGACCTTTGGGTGTTATCATTTCCTGGATTCCCGTAAGGCCGGGTAGTCCCACTTTTCCGCTGAGGGCACTCGGAGGTTACATGGCCCTTTTCCTTGCAAAGGTAGCAGGTTATAGTCATCTTCTTTGGGCAAGCATAAACCAGATGACCTGCTTCGCCACAAAAGAAACACTTGTCCTTCAGCTGGGGGCATTGCCTTGGGTAGTGGCCTCCTTTGCACTTCCAACAGGAAATGTTGGACTTGGTTTGGTTAAACCTCCCACCAGGATTATCCTTAATACCGTGGTAGGGCTTGAATCTTTCCTCTGTAGCTCGAGCTGGAGGCATCAAAGTGCCTTTTTCCGAACACTCTTTTGTCCGGTTCAGCATACTTTCTCTTCTTGGCCCCTTCAATCAAACGGGCCTTTTCGATCACCTCAAGGTAGGTCGACAATCCAGATTCATGTATCTTTATCCTTAGGTCCTCATCGAGACCTTCCAGGAATACTTGTTTCTGCAGCTCCTCACTATTTTGTATGACTCAGGAGCATACTGCAGTAGGTGATTGAATTCTGTTTCATACTGCTCAATCGTTCTGCCTCTTTGTCTCACATGCAGGAAATCTGCACTGTACCTTACTCGGAGGCTGGCGGGGAAATAGTTCTCTAGGAACTCTCTACGAAAGGTCTCCCAGCTAACTGGGGTTGCCAAACTCCTTCGTTTAGATTCCCACCATACACGTGCATTATACCTTAACATGTATGTGCCGTACTCCAATCGGAGAGGTGTGGTGGGGTCTCGTATGCTGCAAATGAGCGCTCAATTTGAGCCAACCAATCTTCTGCCTCATCGGGCTTTCCAAACGCCCCATCAAAGTAGCGGTTACTCTTTATAAAATCAGGGAGGGAACTCCTCTGGTAACCTCTTGGTGGTGGAGGGGGTGGATAACGAGCATTATATGATTGCTCCTCTGGTGGCATGGGAAACTCCTCTTGCATTCTCCTGTATGGAGGGGGTGGTGGAGGTGGTGGCAAAGATGCAGAACCCCTTAGACTTGGTTCGGATTTTGGGGTTGGTTCTGGTTTTGGTTCTGATGAATGCAGCAAACATATTTGTCAAATTCCCGATTGCATTCATCATAGCTGCCTGGGGGTCAGGCTGAGCAGCTTCAGGTATGCTAGCTTGGGGGTGATCTGGTTGATTCGCTACTAGCCTCACTTGGGAGTGGTTCTTGCTCCCGGTTTCGGTTTCTCCGGTTTCGTCTGTTACATATTGTCTTAATAAGTTTTATTTCTTCTTTAGAGTTTTGCGGCTTATAAAACTTTGGCTAAAGAATTTTCGAAAATTCTAGGAATAATTTAGAGAAACATAGAATTCAAAAAGGCTTAAAGAAAATTCAAAGTTCCCAGTCGTTCACAAAAAGGCTCTTAGAGTAAAGAAATCATAGCAATCGAAGGAATTCCAAATCAAGAAATCATAATAACAAAGAATTTCTGAATCAAATGATGATATGAATGAGAATATGTTTATGCAATTAAGTATAATGAATGTAGCCTACTACTAATGCAAAAGTATGATGTTTGTGAAACTTCATTCTTGGAATCAACATAATACTTCATTGATTTGATGTGCTGTACAAGAGTTGTTTTTCAAATAAGCTTACAAAATTAGACAACACAAAATCAAATCTTCCGAACTACGATAAAGTCTACCTAACAACATCTAGGGACATGGAAGGAAAAGACAAGGAAAACAACATACTAACCATAAAGAGATCCTAAGGCAATTTGGCATCCCGCATTGCCTACTATTCAAAAGAAACTATTGGACTATGGGATACTAGATCCTATACTAATCAGAGTCGTCTGATGAGGGCTGGGGAGTCGTCCTCGACTAGAAGATCCTCCATCATCCTTTCGGATGAACTGACTCAAATAGGCCCTTACAGTCAATCTCCTTCTCTGAGCGGGTCGGGCTAGAGGCTCTGGTTCCTCCTCTTCTTCTTCCTCTTCCTCTTCTCTTCTTCTTCCTCCCTCTTCTTCTTCTCTCACTTCTTGATCCCTCTTGATTTGTTTCCTCTCTATCAACTCTATCATTGGATTCATTCCTAATTCCCATCTCTCTTTCCGCTTCTCTTCCAGCTTCCTCCCACATCCTACTCCATCTTTCTCTGAATTCACCTATCCAAGGGTCAGCTTCATTCATTCTCTCCACAGGTTCTGGAACTACCGGCTCAGGGGCTATGGCCTCAACCTCAGGGGGCTGCTCGCCTACTGGGTATATATCTTTCCATACGGTGGGGTCGAATTCTGGTTCTACCCTCCCACTATCGGGTATGTCCAGATCCCTATTGAAGTCCCATACAACTGGTTCTGGTAGTGGGTTGGGTTGTTCTGGAGCTATGACTGGAGGGGTAGGGGATCTAGGTATTTCTTCTTCCATCCAATTGGGTCCTCTTCTGGGTCTTCCTCCTCCTCAGATTCTTCCACATTGTTTTCTCCTCCCTCATTGTTTCCTTCATTCACCTCATCTTCCTCAACAACTGGGGCATTAATCAGATGTACTCCCCCGTTTCCTACTTGTGGAGCTGGAGCTCCTCCTAGGAATGGTATAATATCGAGGTATCTAGCTTGCCACACAAAATGATTTCTAATATCCGCCAGATTCCAATCCCTATGATCATCCAGGTCATCACGGGCATGCACATAAAGTGGTCCTATACCATGCCAATTCCCAAAGTCTGGGTGGGTGGGCTTCCTTCATTCTTAAGAATAAATGTGGCTTCTCTTAACATGGGTTCTCCAGCATATTCTACCATCACCCTCTCTAGGGTATAAATAGTCTCCATGATTGTCCATCTTCTTCTTCTTATTGGATCATATCTTAACTGATCTATCACAGATATCCATCTTGTGTATCTAAGGCCCTCTTTCCATAGTTTATACATCTCTTTTATTGTCCTAGGTCGTTGGACCAATGCAAAGTCTTCACATAAAACCCTTAGCCGTAGTCGGTATTCCACCATAGTCTCATCTAGTCTTTTGGTGAAGTTTCTAGCTCTTTCTCGGGTTTCACCCAAGGAAACCTACAACAAGAAAACTATTAATTAGCCTAGCTTTTAACTCCAATTTTATCCTAGTTACTTAGTTCTAGGTTCGATTTTAACTCTATTGTCATGCCTAATAACCTAGTGCTCTGATACCAACTTAAACTGTCACGCCCCATAGGGTACCCTAAACGTAACAGTCCGCCACATGCCATATAAGATTCCCGAATTACCACCTTAGTCTTTCGAGAGTCTCATATAGATGTAAGGCGTACCTTTACACAATAGAGTACAAGTCCGAATGGAGATAAAAGCTTAATTTGGCATGCATGGGCAATAGGATATAATTCATGAAACATAAATAAATATTACAAATTCTAAGGGGCATTCCCCGCAAAAGAATATTTAACGGTCCATTACAGTCATCCAAGTCTTAGAAGTTTTCTATGGAAGTCTAATAGAAATTACAACTTCTAGGGAAAACTCCTAGCTTCGGTACCTGTTCAGCCGGGTCTCTTCGCCTAAGCCATAAATGTGTAAGCTGCAAAAGGAATGGACTGTAGGGACGTAAGCTAACTAGCTTAGTGAGTGTAATCTCCCACAAAAACATTTATGTCACAACAATTCAATCAAGTTATTAATCAAGCAAGTGTATGCATCAAACACATGAGTTCAACATACATATGACCAACCGGAAATCATATGTGGATGGAATTGCGCCCTCCATCCCGGGTTAGCAGATTAACGAATACTGCGGTACTAACAATATCCCGTTTATGGATCACGGCTAACCTACGATTATTCGATGTCGTTTATGGTTCACGACTAACCTACGATTATTCGATGTCGTTTATGGTTCACGACTAACCTACGATTATTCGATGTCGTTTATGGTTCACGACTAACCTACGATTATTCGATGTCGTTTATGGTTCACGACTAACCTACAAATGCTCATGCTCCATCCCCTTGTGATATGCACATGTCAATTTATCATTACTCAAGTAGTTGATTAAGCCAATTTACTTAGGCGATCAATCAATTTATCAGACAATCCATCATAGCTAACTATACAATCAAAGTTTATCACCCGGTTTCGATATTCTTAATTTGTGTTCTCACATCATCAACAATCATATAATTTCCCATTAATCCCCATCATTCATATTCCATTCAATTGACCTACATTCTAGTGCACTACTTTACAAGCACATACAATAAATGAATTGGGAAGAAAAACTCACTCCGCCATTGGTACTCCGTTCTTCTAGTAGTAATAGTCCGGAGGCAAAAGTCACCGTCCACGGGTTCACCTATTCATTAAGAAAATACCCTAATAAGTATTCTATCAACTTAGGACACTAAACTCTAAGAAAACTTAGTGAAATCGGAATTCGCGTCATTTCCGAAGTTCCGTTTTAAAATGGCCATAACTTGGTCGTTTTAAGTCGGAATTTCGCAAATTTATACCGATTTCTATCTACTTTCGGAAGAGCTTTCTAAATATGAAGTTTAAATCAAGTTTTGAAAATATCTAAGCCTCAGAATTGAGGGTCAGATCTGTACAGCGGGTTTGTCAATTCCAAAAATGCGGTTTTCATGAATGCATTTGAGATTCCTAAGTGTAATATGATGCTAAATGCAATGGTAATGATTTTCCCTATCATGAACGTCATGATGTGAACCTTAAGAGTCTATGTTCTTATAACTTTTTAGATTTAACGATTTTTAGAAATAAACTTTCCTTGGAGACCATTTCCTCTCAATGTTTAGTAAGTGATTTACTACACTTGACCACATCTACATTTTACATGGATTTCCTTTAGAAAAACTCTACTTTATTTAAAGAAATTTTGACCCTTATATTAGTTATATCCTAAGGCCTTTATTTCTTTAATAAAATTCACATTTATAAACTTTTAAGTGGGTCTTTTACTATGGGGTTTCCAAAATCCGAATTTATAAAAGTCCATTTTCCAAGTTGGTTCCTTTAGGGAAAATATATTTTATACTTGAAACTTTAAGTATCTATTATACCTATATCCTAAGGACTTCATTTATTTAAGAAAATATCATTTTTGAAGTTGGAAAAATAGTGTTTTCTAACCTACATCCATTATTACGAATTTGGTTTTCATAACTTTTAACTCAAAACTCCTATGGACTTCATTTCTTGTTTCTCAACATTTTCTTTAGTAAAAACTCCTTTAGACTCATGAAAAATACTACTAAACATTATCTATTACCCATAGGCTTCATTTCTCTTATAAAATATAAGTTTAGAAGTTGTTAAAAGTGTTTTGACCTAGGTTTTCAAAGTCATCCGAATTTTCAAAAGTCTTTTTCTTGTAAAGTACTTTTCTTTTTGACTTCATGGACTCATCTATCTATAGATCTATATACTAGGAAAGTCATTTACTAAAGACAAAAGTGTTAAAGACTATTTATGCACATAAGTACAAAATAATAATGAAACCTTTAATGCCTATATGATCATGAGTAATAAGATGATGGATCTACTTTATCAAAAGCTTAAATGAGTTTTAAAAACATAAAAACCATATTTTTATAAAAGATCCTTTGTTTAAAAGACTTTTTGATGGATAAAAGTAAAGCTTTTGGTATGAAAACTTCTTTAAAAGATAGATCTACTTTGTAATGGTTCGGGATTTTTGTTTTGATATCTCATTGTCCCTACTAAAAGATCATGGGAACATGGAGTTGAGATATCCAAAAATCACTTAGCCATAACAAAGTTTCATGAGTGGAAGTAATGGATCTTTACTTACTTGAAGTGGAATGGAAGGTAAGAAGAGAAAATGGGAAGTTGTGAGTGTGTGTGTGGGGCTCCAAACTTTCGGCCAAGAGGAGGAATGAGGAGAGAAAAGAGAGCTTTTGCACTTTAGAAAAATTTGGAAAGTGAAGAATGAGGAAAGAGAGAGAAAAAGTAGTTTATATAGGAAGTGAATTTAGGTTAAATGGAGACAAAATTTTTGCAAAGTGGACAAGGGGACGGGGGGGGGGGGGGGGGGGGGGGGGGGGGGGGGGGGGGGGGGGGGGCATTTGGCGCCGGTTTTGAAAGCGGGGGGGGGGGGAGGAGACTTGATGGTTTCCATTTGATTTGGCCTTGATTTGATCCTTGCTTCATTTGTCATACTTTGTAAGAGATGAAGGGACAAAAGTTATGGAAGAATAGGTTTGATTTGAGTGATGGTAAGGTTTAGACTTGTAGGGTGGCTAATAGGTAGTGTAGGTGGTACTTTATGAATAGTAATGAATAGTTGACAAGACAATTTAATTTCCTGTAGTAATGAAATACGAATAAAAAGGCTATAACCGTATTTTTCATAAACCAAAAAATTATGAAAAATATATTTTTGAAATCCTTATTTTATTTCGGTTCAAATGAGTACTCATAAGTATATTTTTGAAATTCTAGTTCCGGGGCACGTTTTTCTATAATAGGTCTCGGGATGATCCGGAATTGAAATTTTTCTTAAAATCAGATATTTTCTTAGTGTGAAATATGATCAAGAATTAAAATCAAAATAAAATTTTCTTAGAAAAGTTTATTAATTGGAAACGAGGAAAAAGCCGGAATTAGGGTTTCTAGATCTCATCCAGGCTTGCGCTATTCCGGTTTAGGGTTTTGGTTTCCGGTTCTAAGGTTTTCTTGGCTACTGAAAAACCGGGGTTTACAAGTAGAGAGTAGGAAATATGTATGATACAGTATAAGAATAGGTGTAGAAAAAAGTAGATGATGAATAGTGTAGAATAGTACTATGAAAAGTAGAAAAGACAAATCAATACCGATGGTAAAAAAAATAAGCGTAATTAGGCTATATCTAATATTTTTAGATACCAAAAAATTATAAAACTGATATTACTGAAATCCTTGTATTTTTACGAATCTAATAGTATTATTAGAATATTTTTATCGTCGACTGTACCAAAGCACGGTTGTCAAAAACTGATCTTGTTCGGATCCGAAACTCATAAAAAATTAATGAATCTGATTTTTTAAGCTTCCTTATATTATTACGAACTATTTTCCACAATTATTTCATTTCCATTGTTTAGGGGTTAAGAGCGCGGGATTACCGGATCTAAATCTACTAGGTTTCGTTATAGATTTGTTGACTTTAGGGTTTCCAGTTGACTTCCTGTTTAGGGTTTAAGCATAAACAGTAGCATAAAATCTAGGAGCTTATATGTAAACTAGTGAACAAGCTCATTAGCATATTTATAAATTTTATATTCATGGTATACTACGTAAAAAATATAATCAAAATAACAAAAACTAATTTCTATTTAATATATGTATATAGATTTAGTGGCTCTTAAATATTTTTTTAATTAAAAAATAGAAAATGAGCTATCTAAATGAGTCAAATTTGAACTTAAATTTTAGTCTCGATAAAAACTTAAAGGCTCAAATTATAAATGAGTTAAGACTGAGCTTGAAATAAAGCTTAACTCCATCTCAAACTCAACAATTTTTAAACAAGCAAAACTTGAGTCTTTAAAATCTCAGCTTAACTCATTCATAGCGCAATAGAAATTATGTCTAAAGTTATGTCAAGATACAAATTTAATTTTATGGTCCATTTTTTATCTTGTTTTTGTTGCTTATTTTTCAAATTTCTTCAATACTTTGTCTATTTCTTCACCAATTTTCCTCCTCTTTCTTCTTCTTCCTCTTCTTCTTCTTCTTTTTAATTTTAAAATTTTCATCATTTTATCAACTTTTCATTTTTTTTCCTAAAGGTAAATATTGTAAATTGTAAACCCCTAGATTTTACGACGATTCTTAAGTTCAAACCCTAGAATCGAAAGTCAACTTGAAACCCTAGTCAACAAAAACCTATGCCAAAACCCTAGAGTTTAGATCCGACAATCCTGTGCACGACGACATTGAGTTAATAGCTTATAATAGTTCGTAATAATATAGGAAAGTATAAAAATATCAGATTCACTAATTTCTAGTGTCTTTCGGATCCGAAAGGGATCGATTTTTGAAAACTGTGCCTTAGTACACTGGACGGTAAAAATATTCCATATAATCTAACTCTCTATATATTATTAAGTATATATGTGTGTGTGTGTATACATATATATAAATATATATTTAGAGCCTAAATGCTCACTAACTTACTAACAAGCTTATTATTATATTTGCTCTTATTATTACTTTTCTTTCTTTTTTTTTCTTTTTTGGATTTGGTTCCGAGATACCTTAATGAAGCTAAGGTTCCTAATACTTGATCGAGTTACCTTGATGAAGCTAAGGCTCCCAATACTTGATCATATTATCTTGTTTATTATTATTATCCTGCTTATTATTATCTTGCTTCTTCTCTTATATTTTCATCATTTTCATATTACATGCTCATATACATGCATCGTCATAACGATATTATCTCAACAACATTTAAAGTTGAATTTTTCTTTAATAAAGGAACTTGAAACCGTAACTTTTTATTATGTAACTAGTCACTAAATAAAGGAGTTGTCATCAATAACTTAGAAAATGGATTTTTGCAACATCTTCTCAATCTTTCTCAAAGTTTTCTTAAATAACAAGAATAATTTTTACCAAGAAAAATAAATAAAATAAACACTTTCTTTTCATAAAAAAGATAAATCTAAGGCTTAGTAAAAATAATTTATTGGTATACAATTTTTCATAAAAATCTTAAGATTAAAGTCTTTCCAACTTCATAATAAAAAAAAATCAAGGAGAAAACTAGTTTTCAAAATTAAGATAAAAATAACTTACAATTTATAAACCCACTTAGAAAAATAATAATTTTCAAGTTTCTAAAGAAGAACCTATTTTCAAAGAAATAAAAAGAATATAAGTATGATAAGATAAAAAACAATGGATTTTATCAACAACATAAAAAGTGTTTCATTTTCAAATAAAATCGGTAAAGGAAATTAAAGGACCAAGTTTTAAAAATAAAATTTATTTTTAAAGAAAGTTAATAACTAAAAACATAAGAGGAAAGAGGCTTATTTATCAAAACTATTTTAAGGACAAATCTATAACTCAAAATAGGTTATCAACAACTTAATAAAAAATTTTGAAAACTTCATTTTAATCACTAGAAGTAAAATTTTGTAGAAATTCAAAGTTTAGGAAAATTAACTTGTTTTAGAGAAGAAAGTGGAAAACAAAATAAGGATATACTCATTCATAATAACCCGATAGTTTATAAAGTTCTTTCAAAATGCTTTAGAAAAGGAATTGTTAAAATTCAAGTTTTCAACACCTTCAGATAAATTGTTTTACCAAAAATAATCGTTGAGATAACACATTAGAATCTTACATATAATATGAGTCTATATAATATTCAAAGGATTTTTTCAACTATATAATATCTATATTTTTGCCAAAAGAGTTTTTCAATAAAGATGAGTTTGGAAAATTGTTTTTCAAAGGTTGGGATTTTTGTTTTGATTCTGTACCGTGACTTTTAGTAAACCAAATGACTTTTTATGTAGAAAATAACCTTAGAAATGGATAGATTAGAAAACGGTATATAATATGCGAAATTCCGAGTTAAAATGAGCAAGTTATGACCATTTTAAGTTGGAATTTCCCTCTATGCAAATTTCAATGAACTTAGTATGCCACGCCCTAGAAGGTACCCTAAATGTGGTAGTCTGCCGCACGTAATATTAAATGTAATGAATGACGACCCTAGTCATGTAGGAAG
The DNA here is from genome assembly GCA_024138025.1 of Combretum micranthum. Taxonomy (NCBI): domain Eukaryota; kingdom Viridiplantae; phylum Streptophyta; class Magnoliopsida; order Myrtales; family Combretaceae; genus Combretum; species Combretum micranthum. The sequence continues at coordinate 122,876 of JAMXBD010003306.1, forward strand.
CTTCGGTATCATGTGCAAGGCGTGCTTTCAAAATAGTAGGAGGCTTAAAGGGGTATTACGTTTAAGTAGATAATAAAAGCATGCAAGAACTTATATAGATAAACATGTAATATTCATTAGAATAAAAGTCTCTTAAAAAATTTTAGTGGCATCCCTCGTTCTAATAGCCTTGATCAACTAAGGCATCTTCAAAATATACATAAATATAACATAAGTCTACTATAGAGAGATTTTTCTTAGAAGTCTACATCCAAAACTAAATATATATAAACTTCTTCCAAAAACTCCCAGTAACTTTGGCTCATACTTGACAAAAAGGGCTCCTTGGTGCCAACCACAAGTAATCAAACTATAACAAAAAGCTATAGGGTATAAGCAAATATAGCTTAGTGAGATAACTCCCATCTACAAAACATTTCCATAAAACACACAATTATTTAGACAATCATATGAGAATGCATCAATCACATGAGCAAACAAAATACACACGACTAACCGGAAACCATGTGTAGCATGGATTTTATGCCCTCTATGTCGGGAGTTGAATGGTTACCGCCCATACGACCATCAATATTTGCAGACTTACCGGCTCCTACTTACCCTGTAGACTTTCTAGCTCCTACTTACCCATGTAGACTTTTGGGCTCCTACTAGCCACCACTACAACTCTTCATTTTCCCACACGAACAACAGTACAAAAAATAAATGTGACTCACAAATATGATATGCATGAATTGTTTTCAATATATGATTATTCAATTATCGTCGAATTCAAGTTAAAGGTGATCAAAACAATGTTCATCATACCATTCAAGAAAACATAAGTTATTCATCCATTCCTCTTTCGATATTCTTAGCTTTCATTCAACAACGATATCAATCAATCATGAATCCAAATCACCACCATTTATTCATTTATCTTTTTCCTTATTCTCTAATGCAACTACTTACAAGCACAATCAAAGAAATGTAATTAGTAAGGGATTAACTCACTCCATGATGATCACTCCTAGTCGAAGTAATCTTCCAGGAAAGCAATATCGGTTCCTTCATCACCTAAACAAGATGAAATACCCAAATGAGTCTTTCATAGAATTTCTACTTTGAAGATTCTAAATCTATCTTCAATGTGTGGTAAAATCGGATTTGAAGGAAGTTCCAACTTAAAATGGCCATAACTTGCTCATTTTAACTCGGAATTTCGCATATTATATATCGTTTTCTACCTACTCGAAAAGATCTACCAATTTCTAAAACTACTTTTTTCAAACTAAGTCATTTGAGCTACGAAATAGTGGTGATCAGTGATCTGAATGGGATGTGTATATAGAATTTCAGATACTACAGCAAGTGTACTGGGTCTTGATCAAGTAATATAGAATGAGTAGAGTATCATTCCTACAGAGACTAAATTAACTACTAGATTGGTATTAGCTTATACTAATATTTAGGTAATCAAAGTTGATCAATTACTAACTAATTCTATCTATATGAATGCAAATGAGAATGTGAGAAGGACATATAAGATGAATGTGGGAAGGAAAAGAATCCATCCTAATTTTTACTAATCATACTGAATTTGTATTATATGAACAATTAGGATTATGGATATTTGTAAGAAATTGTAAAGACAAAACAAAGTTTTAGTGAACCATAAAATAATCTATTAGCTTCCACTATACAAATTATCAATGGAATCTAATTTATAATCATAAATCTTCCAATTCTATGATTATCTAATATCCTCAATTAACTTCTTCTAATTCCTTAGTGAGAAATTAAAATAAAATATTGCATGAAGTACATGGAATAATTTCTAAATTAAAATCAAATTTGATTGTTTCCATAAATGTTGTTTAATTTCAATTCATGAATTCCTATGAACCCTAATTCTTTTTCTAAATCATTAGAATTTTATCAATTCAATTTCAGTCAGAAATAAAATAGATAACTAGGATTCAATACAAATATTCCATAATTCTAACAATCTTATAATATAAATTCAATAATCGTTTCAGCAAAATTAGGACTTCATCACTTCCCACAAAGAAATGTTTAGCTACTCATGGATATTGATTCAAAATCAAATAAGAATTGTAATTGATAGCATTATAAACAATAATTCAGATAAATGATTGCATAGGAAAGAGAATAGATATCACCAATTCAAGTATCACAATCTTCAATTACAATTCTTGAAAGCTCACAAATTTCTCTCACAAATCTCTATGAAATGCTAGACTATTTCTATACTCAAGTGTATTACTTTGCATCTGCTTGTTGATGATTTTTGGAAAGGGGAGAACCCCTATTTATAGGAAAAATTTCGTGCCAAAGCAATAAATGAAAATTGCTGTTCACTTCGTACGCCGGCAGTTATGGATCCTACACGGCGGCTTAGAGACGGGTATCATCAATTTCTTCTTTGCGCAGGCAGTGTACAGGCAGCTTTCAACATCGGTTACACAGGTAGCCGCTTCTACGCCAACGACTTAGATGTAGCCGACGTATGTGATGAGAAATGAAAGGTTCGACCAATTTATAACGAAAGCTGCCCCAAAGCCGGTGGCTTTGATACCGGCCTAGACACTCCAACAGATTTGTCCTTCAATTTCCTCCAAGCATGTGTTCTTCATGTCGCTTCAGATCTGTGGTCACATCTGCCTCAACGCCAGCGGCTTAGTAGCCACGTAGATTGTAACTCCTTCAAAGCTGGTGACTTTTTCAAGTTGAGCTGCCGGCCTTTCGTGTACGCTGACCTCTTCAACTTCTACGCCGGTGGCTTAGAGGCGGCTTAAAGTTGGTTGATTCAAAGGCTAGCAAAGCTGGCAGTGTAAGCAGCGGCCTTGAGGGTAAGTCGTCTGAACACCGACGGCATTGAATGTTGAAATGCCGGCGTATACTTCAATTTTTCCAATTTCCACTTCAAAGTTTTTTGTTTTGATTTCTTTGTCCAAATAAGACCTGTTACATGAATTTTAATCAAAACAAGTATCCATTCTAGCTCTTTTAACATCAACAAATTGTATAAAATATGATCTTATCAATCAGATTCACCACGAATTTCACAAACTTATTTTCTTCTTTTTACAAAAACTTATATCAAAGAGATATATATTATAATAGTTTGTAAGACCTTTGAAATGTAGATATACATATATATATTCATTGACTCATATCAAATGCATGAATTTAATGAAGTTGCCTCAACTATGAATTTTTTTTTTATAAAAGTAAAGTCTTATAAGGATTTGGAAAAGTAAAACTTTTGAAAATTTCTTTTTAGGTAAAATATCTCAAGTTATTTTAAATGAATATTTTCTTTTTCTTAATTCCATTTCTTTAGTCCCTTTTGAAATTTCAAAACAATGCTTTTCATTTTCTAAATTTCTTATAGCTTCGTTTCTTATAATTTTTTGAAAGTAGTAAAAATTCTATATTTATAGAAATGATTTTCTTATTTCTTAAGATCATTCTTCTTTTATGAAAGGAAATTTCTTGGTGTTTGTCAAACGAGTATGGATGAAAAGTGAAGTTTAGTAAAACTTTCGTTTAATCAAGAATTTCTTTCCCTTTTATGACTATGTAAAGTGTATGTATGTATTGTTAAAAATTCCTATGTTCTTAGAATTTATAATGAACTCCTCTAGATATCTAGAAAAAGTTTGTTAAGATAAATTTCTAAGTTTTTATAAAAAAATTACTTCCTTCATAGCAACATTTATTTCTAGAGAAAAACTTCTATTTTAAGAAAAGTTTTCCTCCTTTATCTTGTTGAGAATAAAATCAATATGTTCATGCATGATCATGAATATGAATCATAAAATTATGAAAACATAAGAAAGACATAATAATTAACGAATAAGCTAGTAAAGAAATATGTCAAGTATTGGAACCTTACCTTCATCAAGGTATCCCGAGACAAAAATAGATAATCCCAAAAAAAAAGAAAATTGTTTTGACTTGATGAGGACAAGTTTAAGACTAGTCTTAAAACACTTGAAAGTAAATAAATTACAAGGTAAATAAATAAATTGCAAAGGAAGTAAATAAATATCAATAACAAGAAGCTTATATGCTCTAAAAGATATATATAACTACATAGATATGTTCAGTTGGATATATATGAAAGCAACATAAAGGAAAATAGATTCATGAACAAAAACAAAGTATGAACATATTGTTGCTTTCTTAACCTCCATGGTTTTAGAAAATATAAACTATGCTCATACTAAGTAAATGAACATATAAAAGCTAAAACTATTACCTATAGAAGAAGTAGAAACTAAAGAAAACTTGAAGAGTTCATGGAGAGATTTTGAGAGAGTAATCTTAGTGTGTGGAAGGTGTAAAGGAAATGGAAGGAAGAGATGGTATTAATAGGAAAAAGTAGAGGAAAATTTGTGTTAATTAAATAAATGAAAGTAAAATAATTTTTTGTGTGTATGAGGGAGGGTGGCGCAATATGAAGGAAAGAGAGAGAGAAAATTTATTTTTTTTTTGTATTTTTGTTAATGAAAAGTAATATATGAGAGATTTGAAGTTGTATTGGAAATGAAAATTATAAGAAATAGGTGTATGGGTGTAAGAGTAGTTGTAAGAAAAAGTAGAGATAGATAAATAGTAGATAGAATAGTAATA